>PVIU01016169.1:0-45827 GCA_004026605.1 Ondatra zibethicus | reverse complement strand
GGGTGGGCCTTGGACTTCCAACAGGGCAGGGCACCATGCCCTCTTTCAAGGAAGAAGGGGGAGGGAGGAGGGGTGGGGGGTAGTGGGAGGGGACCGGGAGAAGGGGAAGAAAGGAAAAATTTTTTTTTTATCTTTAATTATGTTCTTGAATGGAAAAAATAAAACAAAACAATGTATGGAAAAAAAAATAAAAAAAAAATAAAAAAAAAAAAGTATAATGAAAATGACTTCTAATGAGTCTACTATATTCTGACCAATGCCTTGCTCATCCATGAACAGAGTAGCTTCCTCCTATAGCATATGAGAATAAACACAGAACCCCAAAGGCAGACATTATGCACAGAGTGAGAGAGCTTGGAATATTCAGCATTAAACAGTATGTCTCCATCAAATCCCTCTCCTTAGGGTTCAGAGAATACTGTGGAAGAAGAGGTGGAAAAAGTGTAAGAGCCAGAAGAGATGGAGGACACCAATAAAACAAGGATCTCTAAATCAACATGAGCAAAGGTCATATGAATTCACAGAGATCGAAGCAGCACACACAGGGCCTGCAGGGTTCTACACCAGGTCCTCTATGTATATATTATGACTTCCAGTTTAGTGTGCAAACAAGTGTGGATCTCTTGTTTCTTGTGCCTTCTCTTGGATTCTCTTTCTTCTGTTTGTTTCATGCATTTTTAATGTGTTAGTTTTTGTTCTATTTTTTTATAATTATTTTTTAAAAATAAGATGGATAACTACATTAAGGCAAACTCTCAGGAGGATTTTTTATCTAAAATAGTATGTATTCGAATTTAGAGATCACCCTTGAGTGTTCTATGCAAATGACCTTTGCTGAGGCTAGTATGTAAGTGCCATCATATTCATGTGTCATTGCATAAATATTGGATATTAAAACAGAGAGGCAATATCCTCGTTTACCCACACTTGCATCACATTCTCTCTCCCTCCTCCCTCCCTCCCTCCCTCTCTCACTCCCTGCTGTCTGTGCATGTGCACATGTGTGTTACATGTGCACATGTGCCTGCTGGTGCTAGTACCTGTGTATGCCTAGAGGTCATAGGAGGATATCAGTGTCCTGCTCCATCACTCCCCACTTTGTTCCCTTGAGACACAGAGACTGAACCTGGAGTAATGCCAGCACCATGTACCCCCAGGGATCCTCCTGTTTCTCTTCCCCACAGTACTGGAGTTACAGGTGCACGAAGCTATGCCCCTATTTGTACATAGGTACTGATAATTTGAATTCATTTCCTCATACTTGCCCAGTAAGTACTTCTATCCACTGAGCCCTGCTCCTAGTCCCTCTAGTTATATTTTCTTAGTATGCATGCTCTTAGTTGTAGATATTATGAGAGTTGAAGGGGGGGAACTGGCTTGGGATCCTACTGTTAGTGTCTGTTTGTCACCTCTGTCCTCTTCAGGGTCTGGAGTCAATATCCTAATCCTTCCTTTTATCTTTAATTAAATGATGTTAGTGTCTGGTGGGGTGTATGTGTGGAAATTCTTATGGTAAAGCAGGATTAGATCCCTTAGCTACTTTATTCAAACAATCCTATATTTAGCTTCTTCTTTAACTCTGTCTTTTCAAACACATGGTACTTCCAGTCTCTGGCTTGTTCTGGGTTTATAGATTTGAATTGGCTTACTTCCCACTCTGAAAGTATTTCAAGTTTCCCATGCTGTGTGGTAAATTAGTTTACTCCTCTATCTGTTTTGTCAGATATACTAAACCTGCTGCCTTCTATCTCCCTTCCCATTCTTTGTTTCTTACATCTTATACTTGAAAGAAATCCTACATTAGCATTAACCTTTTAGATGGAAAGGAGATAAATACATGTAGTCAACAAGTCATATTACTGGAATACATACTTCCTCACTGTTAACGTAGAGTTACTCCATTACCTATATTAGACTGTTACTAGGAATGGCTAGGAGAACCATTCAAAAATACTTTTGGCACTGGGGATGGTAGCTTATAGAGCGTGTGTCTAATACCAAAACTCTAGGTTCAATCCCCAGTGTGAACCCTTTCCCTCATAGTGGTGGTACCTTTTAGGATTTACATTACAAACAAGCATTTTCAGCTAGCATCATTTTGTAATTGGTAATTTGTTCCAAATTAGTACCAAGACTCAGACTCCCACAAGTACTTGGTTTGTTTGACAACATTTTGTACAGTATGTTGAAGGGAAAAAAATGAATGAAGAATTGGTCATTAGATTATTCAGCTGGAAATGTAGCTGTGTGATAGTGTTTGCCTAAGTTCAAATGCCAGCACCAAAACCAGAAGCACCCCTCCTCTCCCCAAAAGAAAGTTAATCTGATTGCAAATGGAAGCTTTTAACTTCTTTGAAAACGACTAAATGTCAGTGAGGTCTGCGGAAATGACAAGGAAGAGGGTGACTTAGAAGAGGAAGAACATGTGAATAAAGGAGGGAGCATTTCATGTTTGGCTTCTGCTGCACAGAAGTGGGTTCTGGGGGATTAACTTTCACATTTTGTTTTTAGTTTTGCTCACTTGGTAAGTCAGTATTTAGCACTAGGTTTTTTTTTATGTTCTCTCCCATTTTTTCTAATATTTTTATAAGAGTGAGTAACAAAACTACCAATAAACAGAAGGATCACCCCTTCCAATTACACAGACTAAATATCTTTTGACTAAATTTCTCTGTGTAGAATAATGGTTCTCAACCTGTGGGTCATGACACCCTTGTGTAGAATGACCCTTTCACAGGGGTCATTTAATACCATTGGAAAATACATAATTACATTACAATTTATAACAGTAGCAAAATTACAGTTATGAAGTAACAACAAAAATAATTTTGCTTCAAATTGTTTTATCCTCTCCAGTCTCACCTCCTGGTTTCTATTTAAAAATGTCCATGATTGGTAACCAGAATCTCTTTATCAAACACCTTCATTGTTTTGTTCATAAGCTTGTTTTTTGCAATATGAATACATTGACTGTTTATTCCGAATCTCCAAGTTATGCTGATATTTGCCAACTCCTGTCATATTCTACTATAAGCCATAAGGAAGGCATAAGCTGTATCTTAAATATTTTGCTTAGAAGTATTCTCTTTTTAAATATCCAAGTTTACTTATTATTTGCAAGCTATACTTTACACAAAACACAAGAACACAACTTATCCATATCTTCTTCCCTTGATAGGAACAGATTTTCTTCTCATTTCCAATGTCTTCTTTGTATCTGCATCTTGACTAGAATCACATTTAATGGACAACCTTTCTAGAACAAACCTCAGATGTCATCATTACCAATTTCAAAACTGCTTCCAAATTTTGGAGTATTGTGATACCAGTATCCTTCTTGGTACTAAAACTTTTAGAGTTATATGGACAGTACTGCTCAGTTCATATTTCAGACTATTATATGTTGTTAATTGCAGTAATTTGTTGTACATACAACATTTTGTGCTCTTATAAAAACACATGCTTTAATTGTGGAAAATAAAGACCAAGTATTTCCCTATCATCATTTCTCATCATGTATATATCAAGTTATCATATCTTTGGACTGGGTTGTGTTATACTGTTTTGCCTTAAAAATTGGAGAAGGGTATCTAGGGATGGATATAATCATATTTTCTTGTTTACATGTATGAAAATGTCAAAGAATACATCTTTAAAGTAAGTTTTCTCATATATGAACAGATCACAAGGGAAAAACCTTTAAGAAGCTCTGGAAGAAATTTGGCTTACCTCTTTTTGAGTTGGCCAGTGGAGTCTCATGGACCCCACATACACAGCAACTTCTGTGAAATCTTTTGGTTATCTTTCAGAACTTGATGGTATAGCCCTATTGCTGAAGATACCACATACCTGACTCATAAAACATGGAAAAATCTAGCTCAACTAGAGTCTTCATCCCTACTGTCTAGTGTTCATATTCCTGGAAGGTGATATACACACTACTAGATGAGAAATGTAGTCATCAATCTTACCCAGCTATGAACCCTATAAGCTACAATAATATCCTACCTAGCAAGGTATGTATGATGGTGCAATGGTGGCAAGAGTGTTATGGGAGTAACCAACCACTTGTTAATTGGCTTTAAGATGGTACCCATACCTGACAATTGTCAAAGAGGCCAAAATCCTTAGGACAGATAAGTCATGGGCCCTAGGAGAAACCTACTATTATTATTCTGCTAAATGGATATAGCAATTAATGAACCTAATGACATATAGATCAGTACTTTGCTCAATCCTCATTACAGAAGTTTTTTTTTTTTTTTTTTTTTACAATAGACAACATTAACACAGAGACCTAGAAGTTGATAAACTGCAAAGAGTAAGAGACTGTGGAATGTCAAACTTTAAATAGGACGTCTTTATCACACACTTCTGCTCAGTGGTCAGGGATTCTATGTGGAAGAGGGGTGAAAAGATTAGAAGAGCTAACAGTGGTCAATGAAGACAAAGAAACAGTATTTTCTAGACACAACAGGACAGATGAGCTCATAGAGACTCTATGACAGTATGCACAAGACCCACAGAGATCAACTTAGACAAAATCCCAACATGGAGGAGGAGAGATGTGCAGAAAGTCCCACCCATAGCTAGGGAAGAGCCATTGGCATTGACATTTGATTGTTGTTAGGAGACAGTCAATTTTCTTCAATGATGTGACATCTGGTATATTTACCACAGTCCAGGGCAGGCTCCCATGCCCAGGAATAGTTGGTCAAAACAAACTGGACTCCATTTTTGAGAGAGAAAGAGTGTGGTGGGAAAGAGAGAAAGCACATGAAGTTGGGTGGGTATAAGGTTAGATGGGTAGGATGGTAGGGAAAGATGTGGGAAGAGTTAGGAGAGGGGTATGAATATGATTAAAATATATTTATGAAATTCTCAAAGAATAAATAAAAACAGTATTTAAGAAAAATGAAGCTCTGGATTAGAACAGACCTACCTACATTATGGAGGGTAATATGTTGTATTGAGTCTATTCATTAGCCTGTGAATTCAAATGTTAATTGGTTTCAGAAAAAGCTTCACAGATACATCCAGAATGCTTCACTAAAAGTGTAATGCTTCACAAAATATATGGACACCCTGTGGCTCTGTCAAATTGACACATAAATTTAACCATCACAAATGAGTTTAATAGATATGTTTTACCTGTACCTATCTTCATTGTCTCTTATTAACTTTTATATAACTTTCTTATTTTAAAGATTTATTTATTTATTATATATACAGTGTTTTTCTGCATGTTTGCCTGCAAGCCAGAAGAGGGCACCAGATCTCATTACAGATAGTTGTTGGGACTTGAACTCAGTACCTCTGGAAGAGCAATCAGTGCTCTTAACCCCTGAGCCCTTGTATAGCTTCCTTAATTACATTGTCTATTTAACTATTTATCTTTCTGATTTCTAAACATTTTGTTTAGATTTGTATTGAAACAGCCTTCCTCTAATTCAGTTTCCATGACACTACCAAGGAAATTATTTTACAATTATTTTAAAAAAATTATGTTCATATGTACATAGGTTATGTGCATATGAGTGCAAGTATTCCAGCAGACAAGAGAGGAGAGTGTGTTGTTTACCTTGGAGCTGGAGTTACAGAAGGTTGTGAGCCCTATGATGTGAGTATTGGGAAATTAATTTAAGTCCTCTTCAAAAACAGTATGTGCTCTTAACCTCTGAGCTTTATCTCCAGTACCAGGGAAAGACTTCTTAAGTACAAATCAAATCTGTTCCTTTCAGAATTAAAATATTTTGTTTTCCAGGCTCTTGAAATCTTCTAGGTAGGGATACTAGACCTTGCTTATCCCTATCCTGAGAACTCTTTAGCCTCCTGCCCTATTTCTGCTCCACCCCAGTCATCTATTCTAATTTGAATTTCCAGTGGAATGTATAAAGTGTCTTTCTCTTATGCTCTTGTTCATCCTTATCTCCCTGCTAGAAATACCCTCTTGACCATTCCTGACCATTCCTGCCACTCTTGCATATATTGGCATCATCTTCTTTGTCAAACTTTCTATAAATTTTGCTCTGATTTAGTGGGTTATTCCTCTGGGTACCATGGTTTCTGGTCTATGTATCTTTCATGATACTTCTTTACATCTGGCCATTTACAGTTTACTTGTCTTTCTTCCTTATTGGACTGCATGCTTCTAGAGAAAACACTCATGGTTGTGTACTCTAGGCAAAGCACACTGTCATTGACTCAATACATATTTATTGAAGGACTGAGTTGTTTAGTACTAACAAAATGTATAAAGAGGTCTTTATAATTGCTCCAGGAGAAGTGATGAGTACCACAACTCTAGTGATGATAGAAGGAGCAAAGGGTCAATAGGTTGAAGATACTGGGGAAGTGTAAAATCCATAGGATCTGGAGAGTAAATGCAAAGTATAAAGGGGAGGAGGGAGTCAGGACTCGAGGCTGAGAGAGTGGTAAAGACAATAATGGGAGGGTATAAAGTATGGTGAGCTAACTTGGGGAAGTAGACATGTATGTTTAGTACAGGATTAGAAGGTGACAGTAGGGAAACAGGCACGAATGTTCAGTTGGTGGTAAGAAACAATAATTGGAGATTGAGACTGAGATATGTTTTTTAAAAAAGTTCTTAGAAGGATGGTCCATATTGTGAGGATGAGGTGGCAAAGAAGAAATATATGGGGAGACAAGAGAATTGGAGAAACATGAGGACGGCGTGCTTGGCATGGGTTAAGAGGGAATGCAGTCTTGACAGGAAAAGGGGTTGTTAGAAAGGTAATGAGAGCCTGGTGTATTTTGGTTCATAGTATCCTAGAGGGAAAAATGTTTCAAAGGGGGAACCATAAGGAATGTTATAAGACCAAGAAGGAAGCAGACAGGTTTAGGCCATCACTGAATCCCCTGAAATAACAGAACAGGTTGAACAGCAAGAACAAGAGTCAGTTAAAGTCTAATTAGGAAGCTAAACATTTGTTGGTAAACAGGGAGATAGAACTATATCACCCAGGGTTAGAAATATTCATTAAAAAGCATGTAAAAATGACTGTAAAGTATCTTGTATAGGTATCTAAACAATGTAAATAACACTTACATGATTTCATGGTAAATATGATTTTCCAATCCTGCAAGCTCTGCACATGCCACACAATATGAACTCATGTTATCAGTATTTAACTTAGCTGACACAAAGCAATTGGATCTATCATGCAATCTAATTCTACTCTTGACAAAGGTAGCTATAAATTCTAGTCTCCAGTCCTACAAATTAAGGGCAAATCTTACCATTTCTGCAACATAGCACATCTTTCTAGATGTGATGGGCTTTTGACAGTGTCTCATTATGTAGATCAAACTGGCCTAGCTCTGATTCTCCACCCATCTACCTCTTCTCCAGTGCTGGGATTGTGTGATTATAGATGTGTACCGCCACACATATCTTTACAGTGCTTTTCTAGAGTTCCTCTTTGGTCTCCCCCCCTCCCCAAAATTGTGCAAGGTAGGATAAGAAACCCAGACTATGTTATCAAAGGTCATTTTGTCATCCAATAACATCTTACCTATTACAGGCCCTGTTTTCTTGCTGGATGACATATTCCCACAAACTCGGCTTATCCATTTAGGAGGTACACAAAAATATATTTCTATCTAGTGAACCTGCCCCGTATTTCATCTATAAGATGTACTTACCAATTTGTTTTGCTAAACTCAAACACTAGTATTTCAACATCCTTGTCCATCCAAATATATTTTACCTAGGACCCTATAAGTTCCCACAAATGAAGAAATGAATTTGTTTTGACTGAATGACTTTTCCATGGACTTTAATGCTTATAGGAATGAAATTGGCTCCCATTAACTTTATGTTATAGGTAAAGAAACTCAGACCCAGCGAAGAACGTTTCCAAGGGCATATAGCTAGTATCTCAGCAATGGTAGAATGTGAATAAAGTGGGCTGAAGTCCATTTTCCCTTAACTTCCCCTTAACAAAGTTTATGGGACATGATTTATTTAAGCAAGTCAATAGTACTTGTTTGTATCCTATTGTATTGAGCTTTGTTTCCTAACCAATCTTTTAATTCTTGTTTCCTAAAAACAAAACCAAACAATAACGGCAACAAAAGCTGTTGAAATTGGCCAGTGGCGTGGGGCTGTAGCTTAGTGGTAGAGTACTAGCCTAGCAAACACAAAGACTTCGGTTCTATCAGCAGCCCCACAACTACATCAAAACCCAAATTGACTATTAGATAATCTGTTTAGTAGTTGAGAGGTCATGTAGAATCAGAGAGAAAAGATAGTGAGATTTGAATTATATACTTTCTATATCCCAGGCCCTTATAAAAGAGTCAGTCTTTTGACTTGAGATATGCAATCTAAAAAACACTAACCATAGCCAGACCAGAGCACACCCACAAGACTGTGGTTTTGATCTCCTTCTGGCTAGGCCTAAAAGGGACTGCCAGACGTGGAATTTTTCTTGGCTTGCTTACCAGGTTTATGAAACCTGTGAGCCAGACCTTCCCCCATCCCTCCATAGGTATTATGAAAAGCCTGGGACTTCTCTGGGGCCAATTGTTTCACGGACTTGGCTCTGCTTGAGGACCCTAATTCATCTGCCTTCCTTCATTACCATCAAAGGGAGGTAACCTATCTCCAGAAATAATCTGAACTCCCTCCCCTACTCGGTTTCACTTATTTCTCTACATCAAGTCTCTGATAAGGAGTATAAGTGATTTTAATTCCTTTATAGACACAATAGGATGATTAAAATTTCTCCAAGTTTGTTTTAGGCTGCAAATCAGCCTTCTGACTGCACTAGCACAGCATTAGATTGACTTGCATTTGCTCTAGTGGTTAACATCAGTTCTGAGCAAATTGATACTGTTAGCTATTTGCCATCAGCTGCCTCTCAGTTCGAGTTTCTGTGTCTTGAACACTCAGCTCAGTCTCTATCAGGAGAATCTCTTGCTCAAGAAAAGAAAACGCTTCTGGAGTAAGGTCTAAGTACGTGGTAGCAGGAGCGATAGTACAATGCATTGAGGACCTCAGTGATTCTGTGAAAATGCCAGTTCTTCAGCGAGGATAACTAATCACTTTGTGATTGGGTTGGAGGCTTTGATACATGAGAGAGACGGCACCCCTGATACTATAAACCTGGCAAAAGCAATGTGAGGAAGGCTTAGGCCCAAGGGAGGAAAACACTACTTTTGTTTCCTAACGTGAATATATTGTCAAGCCGCTTTCTAAATACTTATGTTTATATCCATAGACTACTTTATCTCTCATCTTAGGTCAGTGGAGCTCCCTTTTGCAAAAGATTATAGTTAATGTAGACTCAGATATGGTCAAAGTGCTGAGAGTAAGTAATTAATAAGCACTCAGTCATGAAAGGGACATCTTTATCACCTCTACCCCCAACAACTAGGGAACATCATAGAAGAGAGAACAGAAAGAATTTAGGAGTCAAAAAATGGGTAAGAGTGTCATGAGACTCGGTCATCTAGATATGATATTGGAATTGCAAACATGAGCATATAGCACTGACAGATACCTACACTATATTGTTCGTCATGAACAGACAAGGCATCCATGAGGTCCTGTCCATTGCTAAGAAGCTAATGGTTGTTAAAAGTTATTAGAGGAAGGGGTATCATTTTTCTCAAATGGCATAGCCATTGGGGAACTTGGTGGGAAAAAGAAGAAGGTGTTCAGAGGGAGAGGAGGAGAGACAGCATAGAGTAATTAATGCTAAATATAATCACAATACACAACACATGTACAAGGAACTAAAAAAATAGAGATGAAAACCAAAATATTGTTCTTCAGTTTTTCAAAATAAACTTCCATATCACTACCTTGTATAATCACAAAAGCACTTCTCAAAATGTGCCAAGAAATGGAGATAATCTCATTCACATTTTTAGCAACTTTTGTTGATCACATTAACTAAAGACATTTAAGAAAAATGAACAGCACGAGAAACAATGGAGAGCAAAGGATTAAAGGAGATCTTGGTTCGTTCAAAGACTGTTAACTTTGACTTGGATACATTGCAGGATGCAACTGTAGACGTGAACGTAATGAGACCAGAGAGGTTGTTATGGGCCATATTGGAAAGGGCCTTGTTTACTACTTTGAGGAGTTTGCAACTATATTTTGAAGATAAATGAGGACAATTGAAATATGTTAAATAGGAATGTGAAATAACTAAATTTTTTTTTAAAAAAAGGGTATTTCAGTCGTCACAGTGATGATGTCGTATAAAACTAAGGACACCATTTAGATATCATCAAAGTGAAAGGCTATTAAAGTTACTGAAAAAAATCTTATCAGATAAATGTAACCATCATATTAACAAATACATCTTTATTTTAGATGATCAATGGTCTCAATGCTAAGTACAATTATCAGTAGTTATTTACTTCTGTACACAGTTATCAGTTAACTATTTCTTTAGTAACCATTGTCTTTCTATTGCTTCTGGGGTCAACACTCTCCTGACTTTTCTCCATCTTTGATCCTCTTCCTTTATCTAATATGGTATAATTAGGTGCTGAGGCAATGCCTTAGTCAGTAAAGTACCTTGCCATACAGCCACATAAAGAGGAGTGCAGTGCTTTATGTCTGTAAGTGGAAAGGTAAAGACATGTGGGGCCAGTCAGACTATCACCAGGTTCAGTGATCCACCGTGTCTCGAAAATAAGATTGAGAACAATGAGGAGACACACAACATTAACCTCTGTCCTATTCACATGCACACAAATAAGTACATACATGCATGTATTCACAGATTCACATGATCATGTACATGTGCCATTCACAGACAATGAAAAAATAAAATGGTAGAATAAGCCAAGTATGAAGACAAATACTTGTAATCCCAGGTACATTGGAGGCTCAGGCAGGAGTATCACAATATCACAAGTTAAGGCTAGACTGATACCCAGAGAAACCTGATAGCAATAAAAGTTAAACTTGTCTAGAATTTCACCCAGGGCCTTCTCATTTTCCCACTCTGTACTTTCTCAAAGTGAACCCAACAATTTCCATGTCTTCAACACCCATGTATATGCATACAACTTCTCTTCCAAGCTTCTAAATGGTATCTAAATTCCCCAATCTATCATGCTCTTGAATTCATCATGTCCCTGATCAAATGAATTCTCTCATTTTCTGTCCATATATATTTTCTAATTGATCTGAAACACCAACAGGGACTACTCATCTTCCATTACAGCATAACAAAACACTATCATTTTGAAGCTTTGTTTTCTATAGTCTGATCCCTACTGTACTCCCCAGCCTTGACACATGTGTCCTAGCCTCATGCCAAACTTGTCTTCTTTCCCCTTGGGATTCCAAGGTCTTTTTTGTTTCAGAGTCTCTTTCTGTTGTTATATCATCTGGCTGTAACATTCTTTTCTAAAATCTTCATCTACTGAGTTTCTACACAACTTTTATATCTTAGCTTACATATCAAGTTTTTCGGTGCAGCGTTCTAGACTCATCTGCCTAAATTGTGTCTTCCATACTAGTTCCCTTCTCTGCTTCCTGATGTTCCTATAACAGCCCATGAATTTCCTTCACACTACTCTAGGATAATTTTAAAGATTTAATTATTTTTGGAATGGAACTTGGGTCCTCTGGAAGAGAAACACATTCTCTTAACCACTGAGCCATCTCTCCATTTATGAGATCATTTATATATACTGTCTTCATGGCCCTGACTATTAACTACACAAGGATAGAAACACTATTTATACTGTTCTTGTCTGTGTCCCCAACAGAGAAAATTGACACATAGCAGTTAATAAAAATTCATTCAGTGAATGAGTGAGCATATTTTTTCTAAAGCACATACTCCTCTGTTAAAGGGGAATGCTGTTCTGAGTTTGGGGGTCAACTTTAGTGTCTGCTGAGAACATACTCTGAAGGATTGACAACCAAGAAGATCTCAGCCACATTCTTATTTTCATTTTCCATAATGCAAATAAGTAGCATACTTCCTTGTTCTCAATTTGTCCTCGGGTTTCTCTTTAAGATTTCCATAGGGGAAAAAATACCAGAAATAGAAAAAAAGAAAAGCCCAATAAAATGTTGTCTTCTGAGAATCTAAAAGATTTGAGGTCTACTTAGAGATTTGTCTGAAGTTTTAGTTTGTCTTCAAGTCTACAAAACTAATTTATCTGGAGATAATTCAGTTGTTGATAAGTTTGTTTTTTTCAACTTATAGTTACAATGTGTATGCATGTGTGAGCGTGTGTGTGCGTGTGTGTGCGTGTTGGGTGGGTTGAGCCTTCATTACAGCTAAACCTCAGAGTCCAAGATTGAAAAGCTGAGATAACGGACCTCTGACTCCAAACGTCATGAAACTCAGTAGTTCTGTCCCAGATAATCTGGCTCCCAGGCTCATGCGTGTCTTACAGGAAGTTTTTGCCAGAGTAGTAGGTGAAGGGATCACTTAGGGTCGGTGAAAGAGAAACAACAGTGCCTCAATTTTGTTACAGTCACAGGAAGCAAAAGGCAAGATAGAGGCATCTTCAGCTTTATCTAACTCAGTAGAGCAGAGTCAAGGATTTGTCTACAACAAGGAAGTGACCATTCAAAATGCCTTGTACTTATGCTATTGGTCCCAAGAGCTTTAGTTAAATCTAAGCGCAAGGTCTTTTCCTTTTTAACACCAAACTTGATATTGGATATAGAGAGAAAGACAGGGGACTTTATTATAGATTTGATACTGACTACTGAGTCTTTGAGGTGCCTACATTTTTTTCTTTAAAGAGATGAACAAGGATGACAGCAATAGTGGATGGTAATATGCCCATGAGGTCTCAACCCTACTACACTTTACTAAGAATGTGGTCTTCCATAAAGCAAAGAAAAACCAGCCTACAGTTCACAATACCAGAAAACACAGACAACGAAGAGGACCCTAGGAGAGACATACATGGATCTAACCTACATGGAAAGTAGAAAAAGACAAGATCTCCTTGGGAGCATGGAGACCTTAGGAGAGGGTTGAAGGGAGGGAAGAGGCAGGGAGGGGAGCAGAGAAAAATGTAGAGCTCAATAAAAAATTTAAAAAAAAGAATATGGTCTTTGGGCTAAGAAAGCTGGTGCAATACCTATTTCCTACTCCTGGGATCAGCGACCCTTTTTATTATTTATCATACATGCATGGAATAGGAGTGCTTGCTTTCTGTGGGGCTTCTAGAACCTTTAGAGATGGTGAAGGTCACAAAGAGTTCTTCATACCAGAAATGATTTCCTTCTGCTTTCTCTACCTCAAAACTCAAGAGCTTTTCCTGAGAATAATTTACCTTTTCCACAAGAATTTGTCCAGAGACCTATTTACAAGAAATTTACTAAGAACATACGAAGGTAAATTGGTAAGTACAATATTGGACAGAGTTTACATCTTAGCTCCATATTTAGGAATCTCTGTGGTACTGCTTTATAGGGAAGCTGTGTTACCTTATGCTTAAATGCACATTACCAGATCCTAAAGTACCATGAGGTTCAAGGAGTAGAGACTTGAAATCAGCCTCCCACAAGTCCAAATCTTAGTAGATTCCACTCCTCAAGCAGTGTGTAACGTTGGGCATGTGACCCTTTCTGATTCTCTAGCTTTACATCTGTAAATGAAACTGGGATTTAACTGACAACATTTACATGATTATATAAAGGATGTAGCCCAGTCCCAAATCAATAAATATTTTTGTAAAGCATACAATACTGTTTGGTTTGGAATGGATTTTTAAAACTTAAGTAATCATTTCCCAAGAAATCAAAGCAGTAATCAGAGGAAAAGTCACGGTGTTTCCTATATATTGCATCCAGGTGCTAGCTTCTTGATAGAGAAACTCTTCAAGCCTGGCATCTCTCAGCTGACCCTAGTGCTTTGCATGTTGCCTGAGAATGCTGCAGATGGAGCACTTGTCTGGTTTATTTCTGCACTCTCAGAGCTGGGAATAGTCTCTAGCACACAACATGTTTGTTACTTATATGAATCCATCCTCACAAGCACCCTCTAAAGCCGTGCCATTATTAGCTTTAGTGTTAGATGAGGAAGTAAGACACAGAGACTAAGTCAATTGTTTTAAAAAATATTCAGCAAGTTAAGTGGTAAAGCCAGAATTTGAATCCAAGGTGTCTTCCCATATTTTTGATTCATAAAAGGTACTTGTTTGATATTTATAATAAATTACAATTGTGCAAAGAAAGGGTGCCATCATACATGGACACTGGGTATAGTAGCCTTGTTCCCAAAAACTGGATACAAATCTACTCTTTATAAGTCACAGGCTTTTTACTAATGTGCCCGACACACATATAGTTTGAAAAAATGAACCCACAGTGCTCATTAAGGATTCCTGCTGCTTAGAACATCTTACAGTGATCATTTTGTTGTGCGAAGAACCCCTTTTGTCATGCTAATAATCACCTCCTAAATGGTTCCATTTATACAGTTAGACTTTTCTCACGTGGAGCGGACTGGTGAATACCCATTAGTAGATCTCTTCCACTCCCGCACAATAGCCACCCTCACCTCCTAGAACAGTAGGGCTAGAAAGACAGTTGGTGCCCTCTTCTGGGGATTTGGGGCAGTAGCATGCATTGAGTCACCAGGGTGCGTTTCTAGAAAAGGAGTCAGGTCAAATTCCTTTCTTTTCATTCAAACGACAAGAAGGAGGTTGGTTTGAGGGTCTTTTGCTGAAAACAAGAACACTGGTCTGGGCCAGGTGGCAAAACCTCACAATCCCAGCTGTTTTGAAGGGAAAGGCAGGAGTATCCATAAGGCCAACCGGGGAACTTAGGTGAGACACTATAGCTTGTGGCAGGGATGCTTTGAACATAGCTACGTTTTTACAAAGTTAGGTCATGGTAGTTATAAATAATTGATCAAATTATTGATCAGACAATTTAAAGATTATACTGATTTTCAGTAGATTTCTAGGTTTAGACATATTTGAAATTATAAACATTGATAATTATTAATAAACTTGCTTTAATATTTAAGAAAATCATGATCAAAGCCTTTACATGGAGACTTGCTAGTTGGCCTCACTGTTTGTTTTTATTATTATATAGAACAGAATATAAGATACATAGTTTAGTTGAAGGCAAGAGTCAAATAGCAAAGACAATAATATTAGGAAGACAGAGAAGTGGTTTAGACAGCCAGGAGGCCAGGACTGGTGGCACAGATCTGTAATCCCAGCTACGAAGTAGACTAAAGCAGGAGGGACCACAAGTTCAAGGCATCCCTGGGTAACAGAGTCAGTTCAAGGTAAGCGTGAGCAACTTAGTGAGATCCTGTCTCACAAACAAAAGACGACCTGGGATGTAAGTCAGTGGTAGAGTACTTGCCTAACATTTGCCAATCCCAAATTCAATTCTCATACCACAGAAAGGAAATGAGAGGGGAGAGTGGGAGGATGCTGAAGGCTGAGGGGGTTTGTTGGCTGCCTCTCTACAGTCTGTGAAGCTGGGATAAATCCATCAGGCTAAGCCCCAGCTTTACAAGGCATGCAGCATAGAACACAGATAGTGAAAACTGACCTACACTCGGTACTTTGTTCCAAACACTCTCATAAAGGTTTTACATCCATTAATTCCATCAGTTCTCACAATATTTCAGTTTACCTCTTAGAAAATTGAGAAGATGATTTCTATGAGGAAATTGGAGACAAAGGGAAACTGAGTAAATTGCCCAATACAAGCTAACAAGTGGTGAGCCTGGAGTTTGCCATTCGAAATATAAAAGAAAGGTGATAGTATAGATAGTGAAAGAATTGGGTGCTGTTAAAAAGGATGCCTCACAAAGGTTACCATGGCAAAAGGAGAAAAGCCTACAGTGCCACCCATTGCATATAGGCATTCCTATAAACAAGCATGTTAAGGGCTAGATCATTGCCAAGAAAAATTAATTTGCATGCTGCACATATCGAGCACCATCAAAGCCAAGGTTAGTTCTTGAAATTTCTGAAGAAAATGAAATAAGCAGGAATAGAAGCTGCAGATGTCCATCAACAGCTGAATAAATGAAGAAAATGCGATATACCTGTGAGAACACGCACACACGCAGGTTTTATTTGGCCTTAAAAAGGAGCAATACTGAGACTGGAAAGAGCTTAGAACTTAATAGCGTGCACCACCCCTCCAGAGGAATCCAATTAAATCCCCAGCAACAATGCGGGGGTTTCGTAACCTCCTGTGACTTTCTCCTCTGGTCTCTGTGAGCCCCTGTATCACTAGTACAATAGCATCATTTAAAATGAGTCTTCTCTTAAAAAGACAAAGAAGAGCAAAAGTATGTCATCTGGAGGAAAATAGATTGAACCAGAGACCATCATAGTAAGAGAAATAAGCCAAACTTTAATATCAAATTTTTCTCATATGTAACATATGGAAAGAGATGAAGAAGCAGGGAGACAAGACAGGGTAATGAGGGAAAATGGAAAGACAAACATCACATTTTCTACATGATATAATAGCCTAGGGCAGGCTATTTGCGGGAGGAGAGAGTATGCTTGGGAATGTATATGAGCAAAGTGCAGTAATGCACAACTATGAGATTACATAATGAAACCCATTATTTTGTATGCTGTTCAGAAAAAAAAAAAACAGTTTAAGTAGAAAGCCAAAGAGTGAGGAACCTGTGTTTGACTGAAGGTCCAGCCTGCTCCACTGAGAGAAAAGCACATTTGAGGAGGAAGCCTGCACTGCAGGGACATATGCTCTATGAATTCATGACATAGGAGGTTTCAAAATGATGAGACCTCTGAAATCTGGTAAAACTCTGTAAAACTCAAACAGAAAACAAAAACAAAAACAAAACAAAAGCAAAAATCCAAAGCCCATGTTTCTTGCATGATAATGTTGTCTGTTTATAGACAGTCACATTATGAGGTAAGTGCCTCCCACATATCAGGCCTCACTCACCACATTCAGGTCTTGACCTTATGCCACACGTTCTCACCAAATCTCCAACCAACCTGGGCGAGAGCAAGTTCCTAACCTATCGTCTCTTTCAACAGAGCTGTTGCCCAGGGAAGCTTAAAACCAATGGCCTGTTAAAACCTGTTGCCTCCCATTAGGAACCTAGGTCAGACAAACTCACCCAAATTCATCTTCCATTGCTTTGGGTTTCTCAAGGGAAACCTACTCACCACCTCCTATGGTAAACCAGAAAGTTCCAAGTTGGACTTCTCAAACTTAAATACATATTACAATCACCTGTGAACTGATAAAAAAATTCTTGTGGCCTGGTCACATTCCAGACCCATAATAGCAGAATCCTCAGGAATGATACTCAGGCAAGTAGCACCTGAGCAGCTGACTCCAATGTCGAGCCAGAATGGAGGAGACCAGCAAGGACTCTTCCTCAAGCTTAAGGAGCACACTCACACAGTGATTTCACATTCTAGTGTTTGGAGGGACCTCTTGAAGCACCTCTGAGACCTTAGCCCCAGAGAGTTCATGTTTGAGACTGGATCTAGGAAGAGTATACATTTTCTTTCTCATTTATTTATTTCTTTATTTACATCCTGAGCAGGAATCATCCTAGGTAGATTCACCACAAGCCAGCAGCAAACCACGTTTCTGTGAAATGCTTCTCTAAGAGGCATAGAAATTGAATGGGACTAGGAGGCCTCTGTCTCTTTAAGGCCTGATTGAGGTATTGCCTTTAAATCTGTGGTAGCCCAGGGTAAGGCTGCTTCCTTTTAACCTATTAGATTGGGTGCAGTCCAGGTTCCTGGAATGGGCCTCTCCTCGTAGGTTCCTTTAGCCTGTTTGAGAAGTACTGTGTGGTTCCCACCAATGGAGAGTGGGAAGGGCATGCTGCCTTGGCCCACTTCTTCTTTCTCTTTGTTTTTGTGCCAAGAAGCCTAGTCAGGAGACTTGCTTTGGCCCAGAAGATTCTCCCACAGGAAGCAAGGAGGGTCTGCCAGCCGGCTTTTCTTTTGATTTCCTGCCCTGTCTTTGGTGTTTGTTAAATCAGGATGTGGAAGAGGTCAGAGTGATGTCCTTTGGACTTGAGTAGGAATCCGTTGACAAGCACCAAGCTTTTCAAGATGGCCATTCTCACAATTCTTAGAATTCTTTTTTGGGGAATGGTATTTTTTATGGAACACAGGGTCCAAATAGCAAAGGCAGGGTGGCCCTCTATCACCCTCCTGGCTGACGACCTCTCGTTGCCCTTGGATCTGGCAAAAGAAGCCCCTGGCAAGGAGATAAAGCCACGGCCCCAAGGATATCCCTTAAGGTATATGCTGAAGTTATACCAGCGTTCGGCTGACCTGCATGGGCATCCTAGGGAGAACCGTACGATTGGAGCTAAAATGGTAAGGCTGGTAAAACCCTCAGCCAATGCAGTAAGGCCTCTAAGAGGTGAGTTTTTATGCCCCATACAACTTTCCAGGGACAGAAGAGGGGAAATGTATAGATAGAAAGGAGGCTTGATGTGTTGTCATTGATTGGTGAGCAAATCATTTAGTCAAGCGTGGCTTTCAAAGGGTTGTAAGCTTATGAAAAACTGGCTCCAAGCCTATTTTGCATTTGAGCCACAACATAAAAAATTTCCTTGGGTCCTACCGAGCAATCTTTCCTGGGTTGCAGGACAACTAAATACAGTAGGAGCCCCTGTGATTTCTAAACTGTTATATCGCTTAAACTAATTAAGAAATACCCAGCTGCATTCTTGTAGAGGGCTATTTATGTGGTTGGTTGCTCTTTGAAGGTGAAGACTACAAGATAATGAGCTAGGAAAACTTGCATTATCTCAGACAGGACAAATGCAACACCTGCTCTCATAGAACATGTGTTCTTACTGGGGAGATAAATAAGCAAACTGTTAAATAATTGCAATTTGTGGTGAGTGAAGGGCCTTGGAATAGTGAATAGTAAAATCACCTCTTTCTGTAAGGGTTTCAGGGAAAACAGCTTTGAAGAAGTGATATTTGAGTCGAGGTCTGTAAGACATTATAACTGAGGAAACGAGAGCACCTGTTTAGGAGGAAGGACCACAAAGGCACAGAGGGCAAAAACAAGCATATCCTGCTTAAATAAGGGAAAGATTAGTGGGACTGGAGCCTTGTGGGAAATGGCAGGAACTGAGACTTATTAGAGGCAGAGACTTGCTGGCCTTGAGAAAGGATTTGGACTCATTACTAAGTGTGCTAGAAAACTGCATAAATCAAGGTAATGTGAGGATGCTTAGCCAGGCGGTGATGGTGCACAGGCCTTTAATCCCAGCACTCAGGAGGCAGAGGCGGTGGATCTCTGAGTTCGAGGCCAGCCTGGTCTACAGAGCGAGTTCCAGGATAGGCTCCAAAGCTACATAGAAACCCTGTCTTGAAAACCCCAGAGAGAGAGAGAGAGAGAGAGAGAGAGAGAGAGAGAGAGAGAGAGAGAGAGAGAGAGAGAGAGAAGATGCCTAGGACTAAAACTGCAAGGTTCCTGGGCTGACTGTGGGACAACTGGCATCTAGGGCTTGTAGAAGGATCCAGAAGTAGATGTCAAGTTCAGTCACACAGGACGCATGAGTCATCCCTTCCCTTGAAAAGTTCTTTGCAGACCCTTCCTGGCTGAGGTTCTCAGCAGCCCCACCCTGCTTCAGGAAACACGTGATGCCAAGGTCTGAAAGGAAAGGGCAGCTCCTCTGCAGACAGCTTGTTTGGGTGGGGCAAGTGGATGGGTGGGACTCTTGGAAAATTGTTAGAGGGGAGTGTGGGATAACTTGAGGAAACAAGTAGTGTGGGGCTCTTCCCCAGAAGGAAGGCTAGTGCTGCAAACTTGAGGGTGTGTTAGGCATGAGCTGGAATGGGAACTTCTGAAAATATTTTGAACATCAAGACATTAAAAGAACTTCTTTGTTGAAAGTGACTGTCCCCTTGAAGAATTTCAGGCTTACACATTCAGTGGAAAAGGAAGGGTAGGTGAATAATACACGGACACACTAAGATGTTCCAACACAAGAGAAGGTTTTACCCTGTGCTGTCTGATTTTTCTAGTCTACTCTTAACCTGTACCAGGAAAAGAAGTTCAGAGTTCTGTAGACAGACACTTTTCGCTATTTATTTACTTATTTATTTTTGGAACCAGATTTGTTTTCAAGAATATATGCTGATCATGGTTTGGCCACACGGTGTCAGCACTACAATTTGGATTAAAGCTTTTAAGCCTAGGTTGCAGTTTGGGGCAGGTTTTTTTCTTATTTACTTATTTATTCACATTTGTTTAGGTTTTTTGAGACAGGGTTTCTCTGTGTAGCTTTGGCTGTCCTGGAACTTGATCTGTAGACCAGGCTGGCCTCGAACTCAGATCCACCTGCCTCTGCCTCCCAAGTGCTGAGATTAAAGGCTTGTGCTGCTGCCACCTGGCTGGGGCAGGGTTTTTTTTTTTTAACCAATAAGACTATTCATGCAATCAAGGTTTATATTGAAATGGTATTTAAAGGCATGGTTGTAAAATGAATGGATCAAACCCGAGGGAATAGGAAATGAAGGAAAAGATTCAGAAGTAGTTCTTGAAGTTGGTGGAAGGCAGGGACACAAAGATGGTAAACACCCAGTTGTTTAGTGGTAGATTCTTCCTGGTTTTGAAATGATGGTAGTCATAGCACCCACTATTAGATTTTCCCCCTAAAGCTGCATCTGTACAGTGCTGAGACATGGGAATTCTTTCTTAATATATGTCTGTTTTGATAGTTTTTAATTGGTCACCTTTAATAGTCAACTAATAATATAATTGGTCTTCAATAATACAATATACATATTAAATAATTCGACATTTCAGGTTTCCCTGCTAATAGTCCAAAAGTAAGATGGATTTATATTTACTATCAACAGATTTGGGTTCAAATCTTAAACTTACCAGGTGCTGGCTGCAAGCATTCTTTTTCAGTTCAGGGCATAGGATCCAGGACCTGGACTGGTCATGCTGAGCTTCATCCCCAGCCTTTGCCCTGGTGTCCTTTGATGGTTTCTGTAAGCCTCATTGCCATTATCTACAAAATAGTGCTAACAACTATCTCATAAGACTGTTGAGTATGTTCTCAATGGTACTGGGAAGTGCTCCATAAATGATAGGCTGTATTATATCGAGTTAATCCAGGGCTAGCTGTAACTATCAGTTTACATTTAGAGGCGTTATAGGGGATGTTCAGGTAAGAGGCAAGACTCTAATGGTGGGTCCTGTTCTTTCATGTTTGTGCAGGTCCCTGGCATGTACAGACCCTGGACTTTCCTCTGGTATCAAACCAGGTAGCATATGAACTAATCCGAGCCACCGTGGTTTACCGCCATAAGCTTCATCTAGTTCATTACCATCTCTCCTGCCATGTGGAGCCGTGGGTCCCCAAATGCCTGACCAAGCCCTTTCCTTCTTCTGAAACGCGTTCCTTAAAGCCGCCTCCCATGTCTAAATCTTGGACAGAGATGGATATTACACACTGTGTTCAGCAGAGACTCTGGAATCGCAAGGGACGGAGAGTCCTTCGCCTCCGCTTCATGTGTGAGCAGCAAAAGGGCAGCGAGGTTCTTGAGTTCCAGTGGCATGGCATGGCATCCTTGGATGTCGCCTTCTTGCTCCTCTATTTCAATGACACCAACAAGAGCATTCAGACCAAACTTCTGTCACAAGGCCAAGAGGAGTTAACTGATAGGGAATCTTCTCCTCTCATGCGGAGTGCCCGGCAAGCATGCAGCATTGCATCTGATGTCCCTTGTCATACTCAGGAACATGATGGGTCTATAAATAACCAATGTTCCCTCCACCCTTACAAGGTCAGCTTCCATCAACTAGGCTGGGATCACTGGATCATTGCTCCTCGTCTGTACACTCCAAATTACTGTAAAGGAATCTGTAGTCGTGTGCTACCCTATGGTCTTAATTCACCCAACCATGCCATCATTCAGAGCCTTGTGAATGAACTAGTGAATCATAGTGTACCTCAGCCTTCCTGTGTCCCTTATAAGTTTCTTCCCATGAGTATCCTTCTGGTTGAGGCAAATGGGAGTATCTTGTACAAGGAATATGAGGGTATGATTGCCCAGTCCTGTACATGTAGATAACTGTGAAGTTGCAGCTCTGGCAGATTTCCTAAGAAACTAGAGAAGATAAAGTATTATTGGTGTTAAAGCTGACAGTGATCTACCCTTTCTACAGGTTCTATTCCTTATCGTAAAAAAATATTGCACTTACACTTAAAATATATACAAGCATTTGAAAGTCTATAAACTAAGTGCAGGATCACATCTTGATATTTTTAAAAAGTAATTTAAACTACCATGAAATCTTTAGAGTTATTTAAATCTCTTCCCTTATTTGTGAGCTCCTCGACTTGTAAAAGAAAAAAAGACTTTCTGGTACTGGTAGCACAGCATGGATCCGTATGATTTAACTAGTCAAAGCCCTCAATACTTGGATAAGATGCTTTTTTGGAGATGTGCTGTTATGTCACTTTTATTGTGACTTTGGAAAAAAAACAAGACTGGTCCATGTAGAACTTCATTCTAGGCTCACTTGTTTTGTGTGTCCATCTGGACTCTTCTGGGCATGGGTGTCTAAAAGACAACCTTGTGGCTTGGGAGGAGGTATAGAACTCTCTCTGGGACTAACAGGAGTTTGTAATATGACTCCTTGAGTTTCTTTCCCTTTTGTGGTGCTGAGGCTAGTAAGCAAGTGCTTTACCACTGTGCTGTATTTCCAGCCCAGCTTGACTCCTCTATTATCCTCTACTGCATTTTAAGTGTTGGGACAATACTGCAAATAAATGATGCTTTTCTTGTTAAAGAGAATCTTGAATGCTTTGGGAGAGACTGGAAAGAAGAAATTTGTCTTTTGTTATCTATAGCTATGATACAGAGATCTAGCCTAATCTCTGAGGGATAGGGCCAGAGCTCCTCTGAATCTGTTCTCTGGGCAGCAGTTCTAGTAAGCAGCTTTCACTAATGTGCCTGGTAGAGAAACCCAGTATGTCTCAGTACTTGCATAGCTATTGGCTTGTCTTATCACCATTCTCAGTGGGATAGGACCTGATTTAAGGGTGAGGGCATGTGCTTGCCACTGTTAATTCCTGTCTCTTCACACTTATCATAAGTTAACTCTGTTCATAGTTAATTAATCCTTTCTCTACAGTTGCTACTCAATGGACTGAATATCTGGGGATCTATTCCTTAGCATCATTTTGTTCACATATCTGCTTAGAATGCAGGCTTTACTATTCATCTCATCAGTATTCTCAAGACAACCCAGTTGTCAAGCAGCTGTGTTTCCTCTCCTCACAGCACAACATGCTTCCCTTAATATGCTGTAGTGCTGCTGTCTTTACTGAAGAAACGATGGAGCTCCCTTTGAAGGTTTTACTTGTCTCATGACCATGTTCTCAATGACAAGAGCTGAAAACCTGTCCTTTAATGAACACGAAAAGTTGACTTTTTTTTGTGTGTGTGTTACATGGAATACCCCACTATTTATATATTTGTATGTTTATTTATATATTCATTTTCTTAAAGAATAAATGTAACATGTGTGCTTTGCATATAAAGTATAGTGATTTCAAAACTGTATAAGAGTATGAAAGCTATGTTATGTAAGGTGGTTTGGGAAATCATGATATGTTGTAAGCTGAATTGGGAGAATGAATTGGGCTTCCCATTTCTTTAGCTGTTTCTTCAGTGTTCCTAGGATAGGCATAAACACCCGACAAAAAACTCCTATCCTTATGACTACTGGATACCTTTGAAACTTCACAGGGAATTCATGATTAGTTGTCCCTATTCATTAAGCTCTGAGTAGTCAAAATAACAACAAAACCACAGGCAGGATGGTGTCAGTTGTCAATGGTGTTATGAATTTCCTTTAAAAAAAGTTTGTTTCTCCCAGCACTCGGGAGGCAGAGGCAGGCGGATCTCTGAGTTCGAGGCCAGCCTGGTCTACAAGAGCTAGTTCCAGGACAGGCTCCAAAGCTACAGAGAAACCCTGTCTCAAAAAACCAAAAAAAAGTTTGTTTCAATTGAGCACCTTATCTTCAAGTCTAAAAGGCACAAGTCTGAAACCTTCCTCTGAGATAAAGGAGAAAGGCTCATGAGTTGAGGAAGATATATGGATACAAGATCTGCTTGTCCAGCTAACTGGCAAGGGAACATTGATTTGGGGAAGGAAAGTAGAAAAGTTCACCTTCTTGCCCAGAAGCGAAAAACAGGCTATATCATCATCGGAAGTATGGGTACTAAAGGAATGTGCATTTAAGCTTGCTTCTGACTCTGGGCTTTGTTGCATTCATTTTTTCCCCTCTTTAGAAAATAGATTATTGCTGGGCAGTGGTGTGGTGCAAGCCTTTAATCCCAGAAGGCAGAGTCAGGCAGAGCTCTGAGATCGAGGCTGGTGGTCTACACAGCAAATTCCAGGACAAACAGGATTTTGGAAACAAAAAACCCAAAACAAAAGAAAGAAAATGGGTTATTTTCTCCAATATAGCGTTATTGCAGTTTTCCCTTGTTTTACTCCTCCCGATTTCTCCACACCTCCTCTCTCATCCAGATCCACTTCCTTTGTCTCATAAAAGAACAGGCTTCTAAGAAATAAAATACAAAAAAATATAAAAGATAAAAACTATCACATCGAAGTTGGACAAGACAAACCAACAGAAGGGAAAGAGCCCAAAGAGAAAGCACAAGAATCAGAGATTCAATCATTTGCCATTTTGGAATATAACACTAAACTGGTAAACCATAATATTTATGCTGAGGACATAGTACAGACCCATGCAGGCCCTGTGCAGGCTGCTTCAGTCTCTGAGTTCATATGAGGGCCTTGTTCTCCTGGTGTCTTCCATCTCTTCTGTCTCTTATACTCTTTCTGCCTCTTCTTCCATGGGGTTCCCTGAGCTCTGAGGGAGGGATTTGCTGGTGACATCTCATTTAGGGCTAAATGTTCCACGTTTTCTCACTCTGTGTAATGACTGACTGTATGTCTCTATACATGTTCCCATCTGCTGAAGGAGGAAGCTTCTCTAGAGATAGCTGAATGAGGCACTCTTCTATAACAAAATATCATTAGAACTCAATACATTACTTTGTTTGGTTTTTTGTTGTTTGATTTTTAGAACAGTATTATTTGGTCTTACCATAGGTCCCTGATTTATCTAGTCTCAGGTTCTTGGTCACCCAAGCAGTTATAGGTTTCATCTCGTGGAGCGGGCCTTAAGTCAAATCAGATAGTAGCTGGTTCTTCCCATAAGCTATGTGCCACCATTGCTCTAGCATATCTTGCAGGCAAGACACAATTATAGATCAAAGGGTTTGTGACTGGCTTGGTGTTTATGCTACTCTTTAGGTAGCATGCAGAGTACCTTCCTGTACTAAAGACACTAGAAAGTATGGGTGAGGGATTTATGTAAGCTAGATTTCTCATGTTCACTAATTTGTATTGGTGTTGTCTTTACCAATGGGGCCTTGATGTCAGTTCATAGAGAGGAACCTATTGCCTTTGCAAAAGCATGGGTTGTTTGGAGGTCTTATGGGACCTTCTTTGGCCAACAAGTCAATTAGATGTGACCCAATCCTGGTACTGGAAACTTCATTTGGTGACAAGAGATGTCCACTTGAGACTCTGCCTCCCCCATTATTTGGTGATTTCATGTAGATTGCCTTAATATATTTATATATATTTAGGAAGGTTCTATTTTTTTATTTTTCATGCTACCATTCAAAGTCCCCTTAATTTTAGTTTTTTCGCCCTGTATTCTATCCCTCAATCCCCTCTTTTTCCCCTCCCCATATGATCTTCCAGTTCCAGCATCCCCATCTGTCCATTGTTATCTACTTTATCCCCATTTCTTAACAAGACCTATTGTTCCTATGTTCCTATTGACCTATATTCCCTCTAGTACTTTACTCTATACCTACACTCTGTGGTTGCACAGACTGTAGTTTGGACACTTAACTAATATCCACTTATAAGAAAGAACATATCATATTTGTCTTTCTGAGTGTGGGTTACCTTACTCAGGATGATTTTTTCAAGTTCATCTATTTCCCTATGAGTTACATGATTTTTTAAATGGCTGAGCAATACTCCATTTTATGTAAAGATACCAATTTTCTTTATCCATTCTTATGTTGAGGGATATCTAGGTTGTTTAAAATTTCTGGCTATTATGAAAAGAGCAGCAATAAACATGGTTTAACAAATGTCTCTAGGGCAAGATAAAACAGTCTGGGTATATTCCCAAGAGTGGTATAGATGGAACTTGAAGTAGATCAGTTGTCATCTTAGGAACTGACACACTGATTTCCATAGTGTCTGTACAAATTTGCAGTCCCACCAGCAATGGGTGAGTGTTCCATTTGCTCTACATCCTCTCCAGAGTGAGTTGTCACTTGTTTTATTGGTCTTAACCATTCTAAAGTGTTTAACATGAAATCTCAAATTCATGTCAAATTCATAACTCGAATTTCCCTAGTGGCTGGGGATGCTGAACATTTGTGTTTCTCAGCAATTTAAATTTCCTCTTTGGAAAATGCTGTTGAGATCTGTACTCCATTTAAAAATTGAATTATTTGTTTTCTTGATATCTAGTTTTTTGTATTCCTTATGTATTTTTGATATTAGTCTTCTATAGGATGTGTAATTGGTAAAATCTTTTCCCATTCTGTAAGCCGATGCTTTGTCTGAATGACTGTGTCCTTTGCTATGTAGAAGTTTTTCAGTTTCATGAGGTCCCATTTATTATTTGTTGATCTTACTTAGTGCCTGTGCTAATGGTGTTCTGTTCAGAAAGCCTTTTCATGTGCCAGTGAGTTCAAAGCTATTCCCAACTTCCTTTACTATCAGGTTTAGTGTATCTGGCTTTTTTGTTGAGGCCTTTGATCAATTTGGAGTTTAGTTTTGTGTAGGGTGGTAAATATGGAACTATTTGCATTCTTCTACATACAGATGTCCAGTTTGACCAACACAATTTGTTGAAGATTCTGTCTTTTCTTCAGTGTATATTTCTGGATTCTTTACAAAAATCAGCTGCCCATATGCGTGCAGGTTTATATCTGGTTCTTCAATTTGATTTCATTGATCAATGTGCTTGTTTTTACACCATTACTGTGATGTTTTTACTACTGTAGCTCTGTAGTATAACTTGAAATCAAGGATGGTGATATCTCCAGCAGTTCTTTTATTATTCAGGATTGGTTTAGTTATACTAGCTTTTTTTGTGTTTCCATATAAAGCTGAACACTCTCCTTTCAACATCTCTGAAGAATTGTATTAGGATTTTGATGGGGATTTCATTGAATCTTTAGATTGCTTTTGGTAAGATGAACATTTTTGCTATGTTATTCCTATAAATCCATGAGCATGAGAGATCTTCCCATGTTCTGATATCATTTTCAATTTCTTCCTTCAATGTCTTAAAGATTTTTTATTGTACAAGTCTTTGATTAGAGCTACCCTAATGTATTTTATATTATCTGAGGTTATTGTGAAAGGTGTTGCCTGCCTGATTTCTTTCTCAGTAGTTTGTCATTTGTATATAGAAGGATTACTGATTTTTATTACTTAATTTTGTATCTAACTACATTGCTGAAAGTATTGATCATTTTAGAAGTTTCCTAGTGGAATTTTCAGGTCACTTCTGTATACTACATCATCTGAAAATAAAGATACTTTGACTTTTTCTTCTCCAATTCGTATCTTCTTTATCTCCTTACTTTGTCTTATTGCTCTAGCTAAGACTTTAAATACTATATTGAATAGTTATGGAGAGAGTGGACAGCCTTGTCTTGTTCCTGATTTCAGAGAATTTGCTTTGAGATTCTCTTCATTAAAGCTGGTTTTGGCTATGGGCTTGCTGTTCTCTGCCTTTGTTATGTTTAGGTGTGTCTCTTGTATCCTTAACATCTCCAGGACTTTTATGATAAAGGGGTGTTGAATTTTGTCAAAGGCCTTTTCTCTAATGAGATGATCATGTGGTTTTTGTCTTTCAGTTTGCTTATATGGTGGATTACATTTATTAATGTACTATTTGAACTATGCCTGTATCTTTGGGATGTAGCCTGCTCAATCATGGTGTTCTTGGATTCAGTTTGCAAGTATTTTATTGAGTTTGTTTTCATCTTTGTTCATAAGGGAAAGGGGGTTGTATTCTCTTAGTTTGGCCTTATGTGATTCGAGTGTCAGGGTAACTAGATTTATAAAATTAATTTGGCGATATTCCTTCTGTTTATATTTTACAAGATAATTTGAGGAGGAGTATTGTCATTAGTTCTTCTTTGAAAGTCTGGTAGAATTCTGCAGTAAAACCATCTGGCCCTTGTTTGGTTGGTTGGTTGGGAGATTTGTAATGACTGTTTCTATTTCATTAGGTGTTATAGGTCTGTTCAAATTGCTAATCTGATATTGATTAAACTTTGATAAGCGTTATGCATTGAGATAATTATCTATTTCTTTTAGATTTTACAATCTTGTGGAGTGCAACTTCTTTTAATTGATCTTATTGAGCTATACATTTTCTCTGCTCCCCTCCCCGCCTCTCACCTCCCCTTCAACCCTCTCCCATGGTCCCCATGCTCCAATTTACTCAGGAGATCTTGTCTTTTACTACTTTTTAAAGTATGTCCTTATGTCTCTCTGGATTGCAATGGTGTCTTGTTTTGCCCCCTTTCTAATTTTGTTAATTTGGATATTCTCTCTTTCTGTCTTTTTAGTTAATTCAAGAAAACTGATTTTCTCAAAGAACCAATTGTTTATTTCATTGATTCTTTGTCTTGTTTTGTTTGTTTCTATTATATTGATTTCAGCCATGATAGTGATTATTTCTTGCCATCTATTCTTTGGGGTGTGACTTCTTTCTTTTTTTTCTTGATCTAGAGTTTTCAGGTGGGCTCTTATGTTGTTAGTATGAGATGTCTCTAATTTTTTATGTATAGTGCTATGAACTTACCTCTTTAACCTGCTCTTAT
The DNA here is from genome assembly GCA_004026605.1 of Ondatra zibethicus. Taxonomy (NCBI): domain Eukaryota; kingdom Metazoa; phylum Chordata; class Mammalia; order Rodentia; family Cricetidae; genus Ondatra; species Ondatra zibethicus. The sequence goes on along the minus strand of PVIU01016169.1, from coordinate 16,889 downwards.
TGTGTCCCAAAACTTTGGGTTTGCTGTGTATTCATTCTCATTCAATTCTAGGAAGTCTTTAATTTCTCTCTTTATTTCTGTTTTGACCCATTTTCCATTCAGTAAAGAGCTATGCAGTTTCTATGAGTTTGTAACCTTTCTGTTATTTTTGTTGTTGATATCCAGCTTTAACCCATGGTGGTCAGATAGGATGCAGGGGTTATTTCACTTTTCTTGTGGAGACTTGCTTTGTGTCTGAGTATGTCGCCAATTTTGGAGAAACTTCCACAAACTGGTGATAAGGTATATTCTTTTGTGTCCGGTTGAAATGTTTTGTAAATATCTGTTAGGTCCATTTGGTTTATAACATCAATTAACTCCAGCATTTCTCTGTTTAGGTTTTGTCTGTAAGACCTGCCTAATGGTAAGAGTGGGGTATTGAAGTCTACCACTCACAGTGTGTGAGGATTAATAAGTGAGTTAAGCTATAGTAGTGTCTCTTTTACAAACTTGGGTTCCCTTCTGTTTGGGGCATAGATGTTAAGAACTGTGATATCCTCTTGGTGGATTTTTCCTTTGAGTATGTAGTGTCCTTCCCTACCTCTTATTAGTTTTTGAAGTCCATTTTGTCAGATATGAAAATGGCTTCACCAGCTTGCTTCTTAGATCCATTTACTTGGAACATCTTATTCCATTCTTTTACCCTGAGGTGACCTCTCTCCTTTATATTGAGGTTTGTTGCTTGGATGCAGCTGTATGATGAATCCTGTTTTCATATCCATTCTGTTAGTCTGTATCTTTTTATTGGTGAATTGAGATCATTGATGTTCAGAGAGATCAATGAACAATGGTGTTGATTCATATTATTTTGTTGTCATTGGTGGTGGTGGTATGTGTATGGTGTGTGTGTGTGTGTGTGTGTGTTTCCCTTTTTTTGACTTTTCTGGTCTGTGCTTTCTTAGATGTAGTTAATCTCTTTAGGTAGGAGTTTTCTTTCTAACACCTTCTGCAGTGATGGATTTATAGATAGGTATTGTTTAAATCTGATTTTGTCATGGAATATATTTTTTTCCACTTCTATAATGCATGAGAGTTTTGCTGGGTATAGTAGTCTGGACTGACATCTGTGGTCTCTTAGAGTCTGCAGCACATCTGTCCAGGCTCTCCTGACTTTTAGAGTCTCCATTGAGAAGTCAGATGTGATTCTAATAGGTCTGCCTTTATATGTAACTTGGTAGTTTCCATTGCAGTTTTAAAATATTCTTTATTATATATAAAATATATATTATTTGTTATATATATAATGTTTTGATTATTTATGATATGATGAGGGTGGTGATACTATCGCATCTTTGTTTAATCCCTAGTCTATGCTCTACATAAACTAGAGAGATCTTGATGAATGCATGAAAATAGTGCATACTTGAGCTAGCAGTAGTTCTGTTCACAGCTTCTGTGGCAAACGTAGTACTTTAATTCATTTTCTTTTTCCATTCAAAAATTGACACTTCCTCCCCTTTTCCCAAATCTTCCCACTCCCCCACTACCCTTCCTCCCTCCCCCTGCTTCCTTAAGAGGGGGCAGGGTACCCTGCCCTGTGGGAAGTCCAAGGCCCTCCCCCCTCCATCCCAGCCTAGGAAGGTGTGTATCCAAACAGACCAGGGTCCCAAAAAGCCAATACATGCAGAAGAGATAAGTCCCAGTGCCATTATCGATGGTGTCTCAGTCTGCCCGCATTGGCAGCCACATTCAGAGAGTCCAGTTTGATCACATGGTCGTTCAGTCCCTGTCCAGCTGGATTTGGTGAACTCCCATTAGATTAGGCATACTGTCTCAGTGGGAAGTGAGACTTCCTTGCTCATCTTATCCCTTCGTCTGCTCTTCAACTGGACCTTGGGAGCTCAGTCCATTGCTCTGATGTGAATGTGGCTCTCTGTCTCTATCTACATCCATCGCATGGAATTTCTATGGTGATGATCAAGATATTCATTAATGTGACTATGGGACAAGGCTAGTTCAGGCACCCTCTCCTCTGCTGCCCAAGTACCTAGCTGTGGACATCCCCGTGGACACCTGGGATTCCCTCTAGAGCCAAGTCTCTTGCCAATCCTAAAATTACTCCCTTAATGTAGATATCTTATTCACTGCTCCAATATCTGCCCTTCCTCCATCTCCACCCTCACACTCCACCAAGCTCTCCCCAGTCCTTCCCTTCTCCTTCCCCCTCTCTCCTTCCCCCAACCCTACCCCCACCCCCGTGCTTCCAACTTTTGCCTGGCTATCTTGTTTGCTTCCAATTTCCAGGAGGATCTATATATGTTTTTCTTTGGGTTCACCTTGCTATTTGGCTTCTCTAGGCTTGTGAGCTATAGGATTTATGACCTTTGGTTATGGTTAGAGTCCACTAATGAGTGAGTACATACCATAATCATCTTTTTGGGTTTGGGTTATCTTACTAAGGATAGTGTTTTCTATTTCCATGCATTTGCATGCAAAATTCAAGATGTCATTGTTTTTTACCCCTGCGTAGTACTCTAATGTGTATATATTCCACACTTTCTTTATCCATTCTTCCATTGAGGGGTACCTAGGTTGTTTTCAGGTTCTGGCTATTACAAATAATGCTGCTATGAACATAGTTGTACAAATGCTTTTGTAGTATGACTGGGCATCTCTTGGGTATATTCCCAAGAGTGGTATTGCTGGATTCTGAGGTAGGTTGAGTCCCAAATTCCAGAAAAACTGCCACACTGATTTACAAAGGGGTTGCACAAGTTTGCATTCCCACCAGCAATGGATGAGTGTTCCCCTTACTCCACATCCTCTCCAGCATAGGGTATCAATGGTGTTTTTGATTTTAGCCATTCTGACAGGTGTAAAATGGTATCTCAAAGTTGTTTTGATTTGCATTTCCCTGATGGCTAAGGAAGTTGAACATGACCTTAAGTATCTTTTGGCCATTTGAACTTCTTCTGTTGAGAATTCTCGGTTCAGATCATTACCCCATTTTTTAATTGGGTAATTTAGAATTTTAATGTCTAGTTTCTTGAGTTCATTGTATATTTTGGAGATCAGACCTTTGTCTGATGTGGGGTTGATGAAGATCTCCCATTCAGTAGGATGCCTTTTTGTCTTAATGACTGTGTCCTTTGCTTTACAGAAGCTTCTCAGATTTAGGAGGTCCCATTTATTCATTGTTGCTCTTATTGTCTGTGCCACTGGGGTTATACATAGGAAGTGGTCTCCTGTGCCCATGTATTGCTGGCTACTTCCCACTTTCTCTTCTATCAGGTTCAGTGTGGTTGGATTCAAATTGAGGTCTTTAGCCCATTTGGACTTGAGTTTTGTGTATGGTGATAGATAAGGATCTATTTTCATTTTCCTACAGGTTGACATCCAGTTATGCCAGCACCATTTGTTAAAGATGCTTTCTTTATTCCATTGTATAATTTTAGCTTCTTTGTCAAATATAAGGTGTTCATAGGTTTATGGATTAATATCTGGGTCTTTGATTCGATTCCATTGGTCAGCATCTCTGTTTTTATACCTATACCAAGCTGTTTTCATTACTGTAGCTCTGTAATAGAGTTTCAAGTCAGGGATGGTAATGCCTCCTGAAGTTCCTTTATTGTATAGGATTGTTTTGGCTATCCTGGGCTTTTTGTTTTGCCATATAAAGTTAGTTATTGTTCTCTCAAGGTCTATGAATAATTTTGTTGGGATTTTGATGGGGATTGCATTGAATCTATAGATTGCCTTTGGTAGAATTGCCATTTTTACTATATTGATCCTACCAATCCAGGACCATGGGAGCTCCTTCCATTTTCTGGTATCCTCTTCAGTTTCTTTCTTCAAAGCCTTAAAGTTCTTGTCAAATAAAACTTTTACTTCCTTGGTTAGTGTTACCCCAAGATACTTTATGCTATTTGTGGCTATCATGAAAGGTGATATTTCTGTGATTTCCCTTTCTGTTTCTTTATCCTTTGTGTATAGGAAGGCTACTCAATTTTTTGAGTTGATCTTGTATCCTGCCACATCACTGAAGGTATTTATTTGCTGTAGAAGTTCTTTGGTAGAGTTTTTGGGGTCACTTCTGTACACTATCATATCATCTGCAAATAACAAAAGTTTGACTTCTTCCTTTCCAATTCGAATCTCCATGATCTTGTTATGTTGTCTTACAGATATTGCTAGAAATTCAAGCACTATATCGAAGAGATATGGAGAGAGTGGACAGCCTTGTCTTGTTCCTGATTTTAGTGGAATCGCTTTGAGTTTCTCTCCATTTAATTTGATGTTAGCTATCGGCTTGCTGTATATTGCTTTTATTATATTTAGATATGACCCTTGTATCCCTAATCTCTCGAAGACCTTTATCATGAAGGGGTGTTGAATTTTGTCAAATGCTTTTTCAGCATTAAATGAAATGATCATATGGTTTTTTCTTTCAGTTTATTTATATGATGGATTACATTTATAGATTTTTGTGTGTTGAACCAGCCCTGCATCTCTGGGATGAAGCGTACTTGATCATAATGGATGATTTTTTTGATGTGTTCTTGGATTCGGTTTGCCAGTATTTAATTGAGAATTTTTGCATCGATGTTCATGAGTGAGATTGGTCTGTAATTCTCTTTCTAGGTTGCATCTTTGTGTGGTTTTGGTATCACGGTAACTGTAGCTTCATAAAAAGTGTTTGGCAATAACTCTTCTGTTTCTATTATGTGAAACATACCAAGGAGTATAGGTATTAGCTCTTCTTGGAAGTTCTGGTAGAATTCTGCATTAAAAACCATCTGGTCCTGGGCTTTTTTTCGTTGGGAGGTTTTTGATGACAGCTTCTATTTCCTCGTGACTTATAGGTCTATTTAAATTGTTCACCTGGTCTTGATTTATTTCAGTATATGGTATTTATCTGAAAAAACTGTCCATTTCTTTTACATTTTCCAATTTTGTGGCATACAGGTTTTGTAGTAAGACCTAATGATTCCCTGAATTTCCTCAGTGTCTGTTGTTATGTCCCCCTTTACATTTCTGATCTTGTTAATTTGAGTGTTCTCTCTCAGCATTTTGATTAGTTTGGATAGGGGTTTGTCGATCTTGTTGATTTTCTCAAGGAACCAGCTCTTTGTTTCATTGATTCTTTGGATTGTTTTCTGTGTCTCTATTTTGTTGATTTCAGCCCTCAGTTTGGTCATTTCCAGTCTTCTATTCCTCCTGGGTGATTCTGCTTCTTTTTTTTTTTTCCAGAGTTTTCAGGTGTGCTGTAAAGTCACTAATGTGTGTTTTCTCTGTTTTCTTTATGTGGGCACTAAGTGCTATGAACTTTCTTCTTAGCACTGCTTTCATAGTGCCGCATAGGTTTGGGTATGTTGTATCTTTATTTTTGTTGAATTCAAGGAAGACTTTAATTTCTTTCTTTATTTCTTCTTTGACCCAGGAGTGGTTCAGTAGTTGACTGTTCATTTTCCATGAGTTTGTAGGCTTTCTGGGGGTGGAATTGTTGTTAAATTCTATCTTTACTCCATGGTGATCTGATAGGACACAGGTGGTTACTTCAATTTATTGTATCTGTGGATGTTTGCTTTGTTACTGAGTATGTGATCAATTTTTGAGAAGGTTCCATGAGATGCTGAGAAGAAAGCATATTCTTTCCTGTTTGGGTGGAATGTTCTATAGATGACTATTAAGTACATTTGATTCATTACAACTGTTAGTTCTCGTATTTCTCTGTTAGGTTTCTGTCTGGTTGACCTGTCCATTGGTGAGAGAGGAGTGTTGAAATCTCCTACTATTAATGTGTGGGGTTTGATGTGTGCTTTGAGTTCTAGTAATGTTTCTTTTACATATGTGGGTGCTTTTATATTAGGGGCATATATATTCAGGTTTAAGACTTCATCCTGATGGAATGTTCCTGTTAAGAGTATAAAGTGTCCATCTCCATCTCTTCAGATTGATTTTAGTTTGAAGTTGATTTTGTTTGATATTAGTATAGCCACACCCACTTGGTTCTTAGGGCCGTTTGATTGAAAAACCTTTTCCCAACCCTTTACTCTGAGATAATGTCTGTCCTTGTGGGTGAGGTGTGTTTCTTGTAAACAACAGAATGTTGGATCCTGTTTTCGTATCCATTCTCTTAACCTGTGCCTTTTTATAGGTGAATTGAGTCCATTGATATTAAGTGATATTAATAACCAGTGGTTGTTAACTCTGGTTATTTTTTTTGGGTTGCAGAGTTTGTGTGTTTCCCTTCTTTGAGTGTGCTGGTGGAGGGTTGTTAGATGTCTGTATTATTATGGGTGTTGTTTGCTTCTTTTAGTTGTTCTTTTTCTTCTAGTACTTTCTGTAAGGCTGGGCTTGTGGCTATGTATTGCTTAAATTTATTTTTATCCTGGAATATCTTGTTTTCTCCATCAATGGTGAAAGAAAGCTTTGCTGGGTATGGTAGTCTGGGCTTGCATCCATGGTCTCTTAGTGTCTGCAGCACATCTATCCAAGACCTTCTGGCTTTCATGGTTTCCATAGAGAAGTCAGGTGTAATTCTGATAGGTTTACATTGATATGTTACTTGACCTTTTTTCTTTGCATCTCTTAATATTTCTTAATTCTGTATATTTTGTGTTTTGATTATTATATGGCAAGGGGATGTTTTCTTTTGATCCAATCTATTTGGTGTTCTGTATGCTTCTTGTACCATCATAGGGATATCCTTCTTTATGTTGGGAAAGTTTTCTTCTATAATTTTGTTGAATATATTTTCTGGGCCTTTGAGCTGTGCTTCTTCTCCTTCTTCTACCCCTATTATTCTTAGGTTTGGTCTTTTCTTGGTGTCCCAGATTTCCTGGATATTTTGTGTTAAGAATTTGTTGGATTTGTTGTTTTCTTTGATCAATGAGTTTATTTTCTCTATCGTATCTTCAGCGTCTGAGATTCTTTTTTCTACCTCTTATATTCTGTTGGTTATACTTATCTCTGTAGCTCCGGTTCGTTTACCCAGATTTTCCATATCCAGTCATCCCTCGGTTTGTGTTTTTTCATTGCCTCCATTTTGGTTTTCAAGTCTTGAACTGTTTCCATTACCTGTTTGATTGCTTTTTCTTGGCTTTCTAGGGTATCTTTGAGGGATTTATTCATTTCTCCTAACTTATTGTTAGTCTTCTCATCCATTTCTTTAAAGGAGTTTTTCACATCTTCTTTAATGGTTTCTATCACTTTCATAATGTTACGTTTAAAGTCGATTTCTTCTATTTCTTCTGAGTTAGGTTGTTCAAGTCTTCCTGTTGCATATTCGCTGGATCCTGGTTGTTAAGTTGTTTTTCAGGTTGTTGTAGGAATTCTTGTATTGGCGCCTGCCTATCTCTTCCTTTGAACACAGTCAGGAGAGTCTCTGTGGCTTGGTCCGATTTTTGTGGTGGCTAACTGTTGACTTGGGGATTTTTCTTGTTCTGCCCTCTCTTAGGTCCCCTCAGTACTGGAGTTGGCTCTCAGATCCCCTCCTCCCTGAAGTAGGCTGTTGTGGTGGATCTAACGACCCCCTCCTGATGGATCTGCTGGTACTGGATCAGGGCCACTTTCTGGCCAAGGACCTGGCAGACAAAAGGGCTGGCTTGGTAGAAGCCTGCTCCATGGAACAAAGAAACCCCTGCAGCCTTGCACTCACCACTTTTTCTCCAGAGCCTCAGCTCTAAAGCAGGCTGAGTTGCGAAATCCCCTCCGGATGCATCTGCTGGTGCTGGATCAGGGCCACTTGCTGGCCAAGGACCTCGCAGATAAAAGGGCAGGCTTGGCAGATGCTGGTTCCATGGAACACAGAAATCCCTGAAGCCTTGCACTCACCACGTTTTCTTCAGAGCCTCTGCCCCGAAGCAGGCTGAGTTCGGGGATCCTAGGACCCTGCAGATGGAAAGGGGTGCTTGGGGGCAAGCTGGGGTGGGATAAGCAGAAAAGCCAGTAGAGGGGGGAAGCCCTGCTGAATGGCCAGAAAGTTTAGGGGATTGGAGGGTACCTGTACTCCCTTCCCGGGGCATCCCGATTTAGTTTTCTTTATTGATTTTATTTCTATTTTCAGTCTTGAATGGTTTTACTAATTTTCTTCCATTGTCTGTTTGTGTTTTCATAGATTTCTTTAAGGTATTTGTTCATTTCCTCTTTAAAGCCCTCTATAATATTCATCAAGGCTGTTTTAAGGTCTTTTTCTTGGAGTTCAGATTTACTGGGATATTCAGAGCCTACTGTGGTAGGGTTTCTGGACTCTATTGGAGACATACTGTCCTGGCTGTTATTAACTATCTTTTTATGATGGAGTCTAGGCATCTGAGATTGGAAAGATTGTAATTCTAGTTGCTGATATCTGGGTATGTCTTTGTTGGGTGGGTGTTTTGTTCTTTGGTTTCTGTTGCCATCTCTGGTTCTTAGGAGAGTGTGGTGGTTGTTTTTTGTCTGGTAGGAAATTTTTCTGAGATCCTGATAAGTGTGGGCATGGGAGGATGTATTCCAAGTAAAATGTGTTTCTGGATATTGGAGCCTGAGAGTTAGGAATGAGGGTGGTCTGAGGGTGTGTGAGGGGATTAACTGGAGGGAGAAAAGCATGACATTCCACCAGGTTCTGCTTAGTTATCCCCCCCGGAATAGGACCAGAGCAAGGAGAGTCCACAGCAGAAGGTCTGCTTTCGACTTGGGAATGAGAATAGAAGACTGGACCCAGAGGAATGGAGGGAGAGGTGAAGATCTGCAGTTAGCCTACTTGCTTCCATTGTCAGTGTTCTGTAGGTTTTCAGAGGATGCCTCCTGGAGTTGGAGGCTGGGACAAAGCAATGGGTTGGGGGAAGTTTGAAGGAAAAGATCTGTGTGGTGCACAGGAGATGGGAGCAAGAGGGAAAATGAGGCTGCATAAGGTATTCTGCTGCATATCTATAGATAATACTGGGCTATTGGATTTGGAGGAGCAGAAGGAAAGATGAAGATCTATAGTCTGCCCACTTGCTTCCCTGGCCAGAGTGGCATTTATCTTATATCTTACATTTATATGACATTTAATTCTGGAGAATCAGGAAAACTTTGTCCTGAGTTCTACCAAGTATTTGGGTGCTAAATCATGTATCTTCAGTTGCACCAAGTATTTGGGTGCTAAAGCATGTAAAATAATATTTCATCTGAGTACTGTGGTATGGGTGAGAGAGGTATTAGCCCCAATTCAAATGAGCTTTAATTGATACACCATAAAAGTCACCATTTTTTTTTCTTTAATTCAGATAGTTTTGAATACCCAAAGGTATTCAAATGCCACTACAGTCCAGTTTCGCCATAAAAAGAAATCCCATGAGCATTACCAGTGAATCCTAGTTCCTCCTTTACCACAGCTCCAAGTAACTACTAATCATTTGGGTATGTGTGTTTGTGTTTGTGTACATGTTCCTGTGCATACATGTATAAATGCATACATGTTCATGTGTCTGTGTCTAAATATGGTGTTCAGAGGTCAAACTTTGTTGTCATTCTTCTGATGCCATCCACCTTGTCTTTTGAGATAGTCTCTCCCAAAGATCTGGATAGGCTGCCTGACCAGTAATTCTCATGGATCCCACTGTCTTTGCCTACCTAGCAATAGAATTACAAGTGCCCACCTCCTTGCTTTTTTTGTTTATGCTAGAGACTTAATTCATGTCCTCATGCTTACAAGGCAAACAGTTTAATGATTGAGCCATATCCCCACCACTATTGTACTTTCTTTGGTGAATTATGAATATTTATATAATTATATCATATTTGACTTTTGTGACTTTCTACTTGACACCAGTATAAATGGATAAAACCCTAAATAAAACATCAAGCAAGGGTAATGCTAGGTAGGAGTATGACAACTAATTGTTTGTAGGAATATGAAATGATACAGCTGCTTTGGCAGATAGACTGGCAGTTTATTACAAATTTAAACCATAGTTCATAACAATATGACAGTCATACTCTGTAATATTTATTTAAATGAGTTGACAACTTATGTTCAAATAAGAACTTACACATGAATGTTTATAGCATATATAAAATTGCTAAAACTTGGAAAAAACTAAGATGTTCTTTAATAGAAGAATGGATAAATTCTGGGCCATATACATAATGAAACAATATTGATTCATGAAAAGCTATCAAGCCATGGAAAAGCATGAGGGAACCTTGAATGCAGATTGTAATAGAATCAAGTATGAATGACTTTGTGGTAGTACACACCTGTGATCCCAGCACTCGGAGGGAAGAATATTTCTATGAATCTGGGAACAGCTGGAGCTACATAGATTCAGGTCAGCTTATGAGACCCTATCTTTTTCTTAAAAAAAGGGGGGGGAAGCCTTAAAAGTCTATATATGGGCAATTGATAGCTTCTCGGAGGAGAGTCAGTTTTCTTTAAGATTATTGACACTGGTAAGCCAACCATGCTCCAGTTGGAAGGCCACGCATCCAAGAATATATGGGCAGCATAAATTGAACTTAATATGTGAACAAGAGAACACAAAGTTGTGTGAGGGAGGGAGGTTCCAGTGGAGGAATTGGGGAAGGGATATATATGTTCAAAACACGTTTTATGAAATTCTCTATGAACTAATACAGATTTAAAAATCCTATATACTAAGGGCTGGAGACAGCTCAGTGGATAAAACACTCTCCATACACATACAAAACACCTTTAGTTCAAATCTGCAAAATCCATGTAAATGCCAGATGGAAGTTGTGGCCTGCCTGAAATTCCAGAACTCAAATGGTAGAAACAGAATCCCCAGAGTAAGTTGGGTAGCTATATAGTCTACGTTAGTGGGCTGTGGGTTCACAGAGAGAACTTGACTCAGTGAGTAAGGTAGAGTGATCTAGAAAAATTTCTGAATACTGTGAGCTTCCCTATGCTTGTGTGCACATGTGTACCCACATGTTTGAATACATGTACATGCCTACCACACACAGGCAAAACCCAGCCACATATAACACATGACCAAGGATTCCATTTACATGCCACTGGGAACAAAGCAAAACTATAAAGACTGGAAAAATGCTTACAAAAGATGTGAGCAAGATGGGAAATATTAATACATATTGTATAAGGGAATTTAAGGCAATTAAACTGTATTGTGCTATAATAGTAGGTACATGCTATATATTTATCAAGCCCCATAGGAGGACTAGATGAATCCTGATGTAAACCACCAACATTACTAAAGCATCAGTAGACTCATGAGCTGTAACAAATGGATTGCTCAGTAGCCAGATGTTAATAATAGGTGAAAGCTGAGCCATTGAGTGAAGAGAAGAGTTATACATGAGAATTCTCTTTAAACAAAAATTACTTTAAAAAAGATTTATTTCTATTTTTATTAAAAACTTGGAAACACTCTGGAGACAGAAGCAGGCAAGTTCCAGGACAGCCAGGGCAGTTGCACAAAGAAACCCAGTCTTGAAAAACCAAACAACCAAAAAAAAAAAAAGCCTTGGAAATGACACACTAAAATAATCTTATTCACAAATGTATATGCACACATATCAACTATCACGCAATGTGTACATGATACATGCTAGAACTAGAACTACTTAGCCTAAATTCTGGGCAGGTTGTCTTGTGTTGATTCATGGGCTAACTAGGCACTAGAAGGATTCTGAAGCCCAAGTTTTGTGAAAACGCCTTAGCCTAAGGCCTACAGAGTCTGGATTGGAACCTGTACTTTTATGAATGGTCCTAGAACCTTACTCTGTGGGAGTTGGCCTAGAATAAGGACCAATGGGATAGACCTGACCCATGTATAACACTAGAGCTTATAGCCAGCCTTATGCCTAGACAAGTATGGAGCCTGCATCTGTAGGTGATTGCCCAAAGCCTGGGACCACAGATGCTAGGCTGGTGTTTGTAGCTGTGCACACTGGCCTATAGTCTGGAGGTGTAGGGATGGCCTGGACCCTGGATCAATAGGGGACAGGATGCAGTTTGAAGGTTAAGTGTACAGAGATTGTTTAAGTAGTTAAATGTGTGAGGATTGGCATGTGCCATGTATCCTCAGAGTCTAGCCTAGTCCTTAGAGGCTAGCTGTTAGGCTAGCCACATCACTATTGGTCACCCTGTGTCCCTGGGTGCTGTCCTGGTTCCCAAGGCTAGATATTTTGACATATCACTAGAGCAGGCTTATAACCTAGGACTATGTGGGCCAAGTTGAGTCTGGGCAGATCGGTGTTCTAGGATATATCTGAAGTTTTTGAAACTTGCTTGGAGCTATTGAGGACCAGTAGCATGGTACCCACTGGAACTTGTATAGTGTTGAAAATAATCTATAGTTTGATCTTCTGAGGCCAGCATAGCAGTTAAGAAGATCAATTTAATTGTGCAAAGCTAGAGTCTGGATTTATTGTGTCTAGCCTGGTGCAATAGCAGACCTAGAGGCTATTTAGAGTCTGGGGCCAAGGAATACTGCCTGGTACTTGCCTTTAGTTGATTTATCCCAGCATTAGACTTTGAAAGAAAGATGTAGTGCTCGCTCCCGTCTTCCACACGGAGTACATCTCTCTTTACAGTATGCATTGTGCTATTGAGGGAAGGGGGACATGGGTAATGCACAGCTGCCCTTTGTATCTTCTTTATGTGTCTTTTCTTAGTCTGTGCTATACCCAGGTGCTGTGGTCTCTCACCTGGTTTCCTTAATTGTCACAAAGGCATCTATTTTACATGGATAGTCTTAATACTGATGTCTGGGAGGATAATTGCTGGAGAGTTCTATGCTGCTATTTGCCCTGTCCCTCTGTCAACTCTATTTTGTCAACTGCTTAATCTTTCTCTTAAGCCTAAATATGCTCTGAAAACAAAATATTTAAATATAAAATAAAAGACTTTTGCATGAAGCAAACCCTGAGATAGATTAAACATGAGTGAATCATATGAGTTATGTCAACTAAAGATAATTTTTTGAAAATACATGTTTTTGGTGAAGATGAAGATCTTCTCCCATTCAGTAGGTTGACTTTTTGTCTTAATGACTGTATCTTTTGCTTTACAGAAGCTTCTCAGTTTCAGGAGGTCCCATTTATTCATTGTTGCTCTTGTTGTCTGTGCTACTGGGGTTATACGTAGGAAGTGTTCTCCTGTGCCCATGTGTTGCAGGTTACTTCCCACTTTGTCTTCTATCAGGTTCAATGTGGTCAGATTTATATTGAGGTCTTTAATCCATTTGGGCTTGAGTTTTGTGCATGGTGATAGATATGGATCTATTTTCATTCTCCTACAGGTTGACATCCAGTTATGCCAGCACCATTTGTTAAAGATGCTTTCTTTATTCCATTGTATAATTTTGGCTTCTCAGGTGTTCATAGGTGTGTGGATTAATATCTGGGTCTTCAATTCAATTCCATTGGTCAATGTCTCTGTTTTTATGCCAATACCAAGCTGTTTTCATTACTGTAGCTCTGTAATAGAGTTTGATGTCAGGGATGGTAATGCCTCCGGAAGTTCCTTTATTGTATAGGATTGTTTTGGCTATCCTGGGTTTTTTCTTTTTCCATATAAAGTTGATTATTGTTCTCTCAAGGTCTTCTAGGACCCTGGGCTTTGGAGGAGAGGGTGTCTGAACTGGTCTTGTCCCGTAGTCAGTCTGATGACTATCTTGAATATCACCATAGAACCTTCGTCCGGCAACGGATGGAGACAGAGACACACATTGGAGCACTGGACTGAGCTCCCAAGAGCAGAAGGAGGGAGAATATGAGCAAGGAAGTCAGGACCACGAGGAGTTGGTTCACCTGCTGAGACAGTGTGCCTGAGCTAATGGGAGTTTACCAACTCCAGCTGGACTGGGACTGAATGAGCATGGGATCAAACTGGACCCTCTGAATGTGGTTGACAATTGGGGCAGACTGAAGGGCCAATGATAATGACACTGGGATTTGTCTCTACTGCATGTACTGGCCTTTTGGGATCCTATTCTCTTTGGATGCATACCTTCCTAAGCCTAGATGTAGGTGGGAGGGCCTTGGACCTTCCACAGGGCAGGATGCCTTGCCCTCTCTTAGGACTGGAGGGGGAAGGGGAGGGATGAGTGGCGGAGCAGGGAGGAAGTGGGAGGAGGGGAGGAAGTGGAAATTTTGATTAGTATTATTTATAAAGTAATAAAAAAGAAAGATACAAATAAAAAGAAAAACATAAATTTATACTTCCTAAAAACAAAGAAAATACATGTTTTTGGTGATGCTTCAACCCGGCGTTCCTCATTTAGTACATGCTCAGATCCTGATTTTCTCTGCTACTAGTATGGTCACACTGTTGGATGTTAAGGTTACTGTGGTGCTGGAAACAGGGAGAGTAGAGGAAGTCAATTTAAGCAACACAGAACCCAGCTGTTCTTACAGAGCTGTGGTCGCTTTTCTTTAAAACTGTTCCTTGGGTTATTAAACACCTTTGATTAATTAAAAAGTGTTTAATCCTGAAAAGTTAGATTTTGAATGTATTCCCTTGGTGCTCTGTTTTTATTAAGGTGTCGCGTTTTAGAGATCCTTGACCCCATCATTCCTCAGTTGCTTTGTCATCAGACTCTCCTCACTGTGGCCCATTCCAGAGACCACCTCTGTGCCTGTGTTCTCATATAGTGGTTCAAAGCACATTTTCACAGATAATAGATCATTTCTCATCATCTTATGGGATACTAAAGCAATATTATACACCAGGCATATTTGTGTACTTGTACATGTATTTCTCACACATACCAGTAGACAAAGCTATCACGTGTAATTTTATCTGCAAGTAGCTTGTTAGTGTTACTGTGCAAGAAGATAGTATTGCCCAATCAAACACTATAAATCAGTGGTTCATCTTGGGCGGCCCGAGTATTTTTATGTTCAGCAAGAAGAAAAACTTGAGACTAGTGTTTTTCCTTGACCCCCAAAGACCAGTGGAAATATGTCAAGAGAAAGGGAGATTAGAGTTAGAGAGGCAGCTGAAAGAAAGAAAGTTCCACAAGCAGGAAATGAGTAAATATGTCAATAGTGCCTGTTAGATTAGGAGGAGCAATCTCAAGAAAAGATATGGGGGGATGGGCTCCAGAGACCACGAGGTTCAGAAACCTTACCGGTTTTCACTGAGATCACAGAAGCTCCCTTGCTATTAGGATTCTTTTCTAGCACTGCCTGCATCCTGTTTCTTACCGGAGTCATGTCATGACTTATTGCTGCTGGTGGTGCCTCAACTGGTAAATGTGAAAAGACTTAACGATGTGAACTGTTGAGGAGTGGTAGGTGTTATGGGAATTGAGTATTTCCCCAGGATCTGCTTCCTTCTCCTTTTTGTCAACTATTGCCCTACTTAATTCATTGGCTCTATGGTAGAGACTGTGGCAAAATCATTAGATAACCAGGGACTGTCAAACAACTCTAAGTAGTTTCAATTTTCCCAAAGTGGTTGAATTCCTACATTTGGACCTAGAACGTGTAACCAAGTGCTACAAGTATGCCTCGGCTTTTGTTCTATAGCTACTCGCAGGTAAAGTGGAAGACTCTGGGATCCCTTGCTTTAGATACCCCCTCCTTAATCTTTATTAAGATTAAGTCATTAAGAATGACTACTGTGTCATCAAATAGTGAAAGTGGGGGAATTAGGGTCAAAGTGTGATACACACTTGGATAAAGTTGAGTATGGCACCTATTACTCTGTATAGTGAATACATAATAAAAAAATAAAAATAAGAAACTAAAATGTTAAAAAATTTAAATTAAAAGACAGCCTCAGGGAAAGTAGATCTAGAACTATGAAGGAAGCTAAGCTTTACATTTGTCCCTCTTTGTTCTTATGCCAATAGGGTTAAATAATTTTTACAATTTATTTTGGCAACGGCACATTCTAGTGCATATTGCTAGCATATATATGCTTTTTAACAGGCTGGGTTTTGGTTGAACAGGTTGAAGGTTATGAAGAGAGACAAAATTAGTGATTCCTATTAGTCTTTGTCCACTGTGTCTTGGTCTCTCAGTATTAGTAGAGGCCCGTAGAGATGGGCTGACAGTAAATGGGGAATTGCTTTCTATGCCTTTGATGAAGGTCCGGTATGCACTCTAGTTGTCAGAAGCTGCACAATGGTGAGAAGAAGGAATGTGATTTCCATGGAATTCCCTACACTTGTACGCTTTAGTTCAAAATTTCTACATCCCACTCCAATATAGGGCTTCTCTGCCATATGCCTCTTCTATCTGCCTTTCTCCATCTGCCTCCATTACAGTCCTACAGCTTCCAACACGATGAGTATATTTTTCTAGAGTGTACACACATTGTCTATTATCTCCCATATCTCCCCACACTAGAAGTGAGTAAATTATCTTATTACTGTTTTGTGTGAATCTCCGCTCCTTATTCTACCATTCCGTCCAATGGTCTATGACTTGTAATAGAATAGAATCCATCTTAGGATGCAGATGAAGTGAAGAGGACATTTTGTGAGATCCTCTAGTCTTTTCTCTTACCTCTTGCATGGAGCTAAAAGGAAACCTATGGTTTCGGTCAGCAGAGGCTGGTGAGTATTGTGTGGAGGGCTTCCAAGTCATGGGATCTTGGTTGACATTTGCCTTAGGTTTAGCTGCAACGCAAGAAACACTGGAAACTTGGAAACAGACATATAGACCTTAGTTTTAATACAACAAGTCCCTCTATTTTTGAATTAAAATACTTTTCCTATTATAAGAAGGATATATAAGCATGATTTAAATGTAAAACACACAGAATAGTTTAAAATGAATAGTAAATGTGTCCCTTTCCATACCCTGACTGTATAGTCATCGTCTTCAAAGGGGACCATTTATTAGGCTTTTAAATTAGCATCTGAAGTGATGGGATTCACTATGGCATTTTCACACATTTTTGTGTTGATTCTCTTCCCTCATGTCTACTACCCTGCCTCCCTGTCCTT
>PVIU01016168.1:0-45827 GCA_004026605.1 Ondatra zibethicus | reverse complement strand
TTTTCCTTTCTTCCCCTTCTCCCGGTCCCCTCCCACTACCCCCCACCCCTCCTCCCTCCCCCTTCTTCCTTGAAAGAGGGCATGGTGCCCTGCCCTGTTGGAAGTCCAAGGCCCACCCCCATCCCTCCTGGCCTAGGAAGGAGTGCATTCAAAAAGACTCGGTTCTCAAAAAGTTAATACATGCAGAAGAGATAGGTCCGGTTGGGTATCTTTCTCAATCACTTTCCACCTTTCTTTCTTTCTTTTTTTCTTTCTTCCCTTCATTGTTTCTTGCTTTTTATTTTTTGAGATGGGATTTCTCTGTATCTTTGGAGCCTGTCCTGGAACTAGCTCTTGTAAACCAGGCTGGCCTCGAACTCACAGAGATTCACCTGCCTCTGCCTCCTAAGTGCTGGGATTAAAGTCATGTACCACCAATGCCTGGCTCCACCTTCTTTCTTGAAGCAGGATCTCCAACTGAACCCAGACTTCACTGATTATGTGAGAGTGTGTAGACAGTAAACTCTAGAGAGTGACCTGTCTCTGCCTTCTTGTCCCCGGGATTACAGTCGTCGGCTGTTTGGCTTGATTTTTTATGTGGATGTTGGGTACTTGAACTCAGGTGTTCGTGCTTGTGCCTCAACCACTTACCAAATGAGCCCTCTCTCAATGCCTGTGTAGAAGTCAGAAAAGAACTTTTCAAAAATCAGTCTTTCTTCCTACTTTGCTTTAAGGCAGGGTTTCTCCTATTATCTCTGCCATTGCACTGTTTGCTCCAGGATCTTAGTCCATTTTCCTATTACTGCTTCCCATCTCACTGAAGGAGTGTTTGGATTTTAGAATCATGCCACCACATCCAGCTTTTACATGGGTTCCAGGGACTGAATTCAGATCGTCAGACTTGTACAACACTTTTACCAGCCTGAATCACCCCATCCTCTCCAGAACTATTTTTATATTCATTTTAATGACAAGGCTACACATTTTATGACAAGCTGATGTGTTCTTTGCCTTCTTGCTTTGACAGAACAATTTTGGTGATGGTTATAGGAAAGCCCTGGAGAAAGTTTTTCTATTATTATTTATTCTTTATGTGTTATTGTCAACCCATATTATAGAAGTGCCTAACGTTATATGGTTAGATTTTCTATCTGTCTTTATATTCCAACATGCTGGAAAATATCAGAGAAAAATATAGTCTTGCTTCCGTTGGCACAGATGCAAACGTACAAAGAATTTGTTTTTTTTAAAGTGAAGTTTTGATCAAATGAGATTACTAGGTTTTCAATAAGAAATGTTTCAATTCCGTAGGTATGGATAATGCAATACTTCTTTTCCAGGCTCTCTTCTATTTTTACCAAATCAGAAGTTGATGTTAGGAGTCAGTTGCTTTTCAAGCATAACAGCAATGCGATTTTGTCTGTAGCTTCCAAACAATCATCTGTGAAATCATTTTATGATTTCTATTTCAGAAACTTAGTCATGACAGCACAAACATAAATATTTCCCCTCTGTCAAACATTTTAGATGACAGTTGGTTCCACCTAGTACATTTTGTTTTCTCTAAAATATCAAATATTACACAAAATAGGCCTTTTTTTAAAAAAAAGTTGTAGCTCAGAAAGCAATTGGCTAGTGAAGAGATTTGCTGAGAATAAAATGCCTCATGTTTGTTTCACATTGTCCTTCAGTGTACGGTGATGCTAAATATACACTTTCCTATGATGTTGAGAATGAAAGTCCACCCGCAGGTCTAAACACAGAGGCAAAATCACCATGGGACAGCAGTAGGGAACTGTGAGGTTTGTGCAGACAGCACGATTTTGAATGGTGCACGAAGATTGCAATTGCCACAGTCTCTGAGCTCTATAAGGGAAAGGGTTCCTGTGAAAACCAGCAGAATAGTCACTGAATGAGAGGTTACTGCTTCTCCGGCCAGGCACTGGGTGAGCTATAAAAGTAAGGATATTTTGTCTCTTTATCTTGTTTCATTTCTGTTGCTGGGAGAGAATACTTTTCACCAACAGCGCCTTAAGGGAGTAAAGGGACTTCCTTTAGCTTCTTTAGCTTACAACACCAGATCACAGTCCGTCACTAATGGAGATCCCGGCTAACCTTGAAGGCATAGCTTTCCATCTTTGAATTACTACTGTAGTAGAGTTTTAGATTTATTTTCTTTGAATCATCTCTGCATTCTTTTTTAAGCTTTAAGTTTATTTGACACTTTCATGCACATATATAATGCATTCTTATTACTTCCTCCTTTCATCTCGTCTTGTCTACCTCTCATTCTTCCTTCCTTCCTTCCTTCCTTCTTTCTTTCTTTCTTTCTTCTCTTATTTTGGTTTTTCAATACAGGGTTTTCTATTAACAGTCCTGGCTATCCTGGAATTCACTTTTTAGACCAGGCTGGCCTTGAATTCAGAACACAGTATTCTTCCTGCCTCTGCCTCCCAAGTGCTGAAATTAAAGGTGTGTGTGCCACCACACCTGGATTTCTCTAGTTATTATCAGCTTCTTCTCTAGTCTCCCAGACTCACAACTTTGAAATCTGTGAGTTCTTGCCATACATAGTATATGGAAAACCAGTGTACTAGGTTTTCTTTCAGACTTTGGTGGCTGTGTTCATTTTGGGGGGTAGATCTCTGATGATAAATTCTCCTGCAGGACTTTTCAAATTGGTATAAAGATGTTCTAGATTCTTTTAGCATTTCACCCTCATCTTCTGAAATAGTTTATGCAGACTAGCAACCCATCTGCATCTGATTGCCTGTTTGAAGGGTGGGCTTCAAACTGCCAACTACATTTCTGTGATAGTTACTGGTTTCTTCTGGTCTTATGCTGTCTCATAAACAATATAATTTATATGCTTCTTGGAAAGGATGCATCTTACTTAAATTTTAAATGTTACTGTACTATATTTGCATTTTATTTTGTGAATAATAATTGACTACAATAGCATTTTTGCATTCTTAATATTGTACATATATTCTCCTGGCATACCTTGTATATGATTTGCTATTTTGTTAGTTAAATTGTTTGCAAAATGTTAGCTCTTGAGTCCACATATCCCCAATAAACTGTTTTCTATTTCCTCAGTTTTTTCCTTTCATTTTTGCAATTTTATTGTATTTATTCATGAAAATATGTTGACGATATATTATAAGCCAGGCACTGTTTAAAGTTTGGCATAAAGCTAATATCAAACATTAGAAATTGCAAGATTAACAATTCAATGATTCTTTTGCAATTTTATCAACAAATGTTATAGGTAATGTACAACAGGCTTCTCTGATTTATAAATATTAAGACTTTGCCTGGATTGTTGCTAACTTTCTCCTCTGAGGAACCTGAGCTTGAGCCATGGAGAAATGCAAAATATTTCCTGAGAAAACTTAAAGTTTCAATTCGTATTTCATATTTAAATGCTAAGATTTTTATAGTTGCAACTGCTGGATAAATAACGTGCTAAATATACCGTAGGATCTTTTAGAGTAAATAACATCTTCCTTCAATGATCAAAGACATGGATTCCTCCAAGTCCGTATTTTGTAGATGAAACAGTTAAGGCAATCGTGGTCTTTTTGTGACATAACAAATTTAGATATAATGCTCTTCTTCTCACTGCTTGATAATTCCAATCTCTTCCTTCACTTAGCCCATTTCCCCTGTGTTTTGATAACTGTTTTTTCAAATAATCTTTCCCTTTCTTTGGTACATTGTTTGTTACTGTGTACAGGTGGTTTGTTCCTGTAACTTAATGTTGCCATGAGTCTCTGAACATCTGTTACTTTTAAAGAAACTTTTGCTAGCTCTTTGAGAATTTTCTTCAGTGTGTTTTGAGCATTCTTCCAGCTCTTCACAGATCTACTCTTCTTCCCCTTCTCACCCAACTTTGTGTCATTTCTCCCAGATCAAGGCCAGTTTGTGCTAACCAAATATTCTTGGATGTGTGGCCTTCCACTAGAGCCTGGATGACTCATCAAGGACTACAGTGTTAGAGAAAGCTGACCCTTCCTTTCCTAGCAGCTAGCAGTTGTTTATAGTTCTTGGGTTGGGGTAGGATGTCCTGCCTAACTCCCTTTTCCATGCTGGAAGTTGGTCTGGCTTAAGGTTGCACAGGTCTTATGCTTGCTGCATTGACCACCTTAAATTCATATTGTAGTTGCCCTGTTGTATCTAAAAGACAGTGTTTCCTTGTCATCACCCACTCAACCTCTGACTCCTATACTCTTTCTGTTCTCTCTCCTTCCTAGTGAGCTATTTCTCTTTTCAGGGAGTGGTGGTGGTGTTTTATATTCTGCACATAGGGCTCAACATCCTGTAGTCTCTTATTGGTCAGTTGTGAACGTCTGTGTTGATCCTCATCTACTTGTTTGATACTTAAAAAAAAAAATCTCTGGGCAAAAATAAAGTTTTCCTCCATAGTAAAACTAAAAGCAGAATATTGTGCTGAGAATGGTAGTGAATAACTATAATCCCAATTAGTGTAAGGCTTCACTAAAAGGCTCGTGAGATTGTATAAATTATCAGGGGCCTCCGTCCTGGAGAAAACACAAGATCCACTCTCTGCAGCCATGGTAGCTTTTCATCTAGCAGTATGACCTTGTGAAATTTCTCTTCTTCATTATCATGTCAGTTGGTATTGCCTTTATGTATGTCTACCACCAATGCTAGATTGATTCAGTAGGGTGTATTGGGTAACTAATATTACAATACTAATTACAGAAATGGTCATGTATCTGAGAGAAAGGTGATACAGAATGAGTTTAAAAGTCAGAGACGGTGAAAATGATATGATTACAGTACTTATCTTTGAAATTCTCAAGCAGAAAATTTAAATAAAATAAAGGATCTTGAGTTCAAGGGCAGCCTAAACTATACAGGGAATTCCTGGCTTAGCAATAAAAAAACAAAACAATAACAACAACAAAAAACAACCAAACAAGTGAAGTGGAGATTATAAAAGTAAAGTTGAAGATGACTGAACTCTAAACTTTGTAAATTCAACATTTGTGAGAGTGATAAAGTTTAATCGTTATTAACAATGCCGCAGTCTTTCATCTCATTTCTGCTTCACTTCAAGCCTTAATTTGTTTTTTGTAGCTGTTATTTCATGCTTTGGCTAGGCAAACATTGTATTTCTTTGTTTGCTTATTTATTGTTGAACTAAAGTCTCACTGTGTAGCCTAGATTGGCATTGAACTCACAGCAATTGTGCAAATCACCACAACACCACAGCCAGGCTTGGTAAACATTTTAAGTATAATTGTTTTCAATTCAAATTTTACCACCTCTTAGTTTTCAATAGTGATATCTTTGTATGTCTTCTTCAGTGATTTTTTTTCATGTTTTTAGGGTTTTGATTTGTAGGATAGTTTTTTTTTGTGATGATTTCAGTTTTTCATTATAAACATTGACTCATTATCAGTAGAGTAAGGAACATGAGTCTTGGGCTTATAAGTACATTAACTCACAAGGTTTTTCCTTCTTTCTTTTTATTTTCTTTTTTATAATTTTTATTACTTAAGTCAATTTTCTAAATTTAAACATATTTTGATCATATTCTTTCCCTCCTCAAAGTCCTTCCAAATCCTCTCCCTCTCCATGCCCACCTAGTTTTAGGTTCTTTCTCAAAAACAAACAAGCAAAAACCGGATAAAACAACAACCCCCCAAATCAAGAAAACAAAATAAAACAATACCCAAACAGACAAAAAAAGATCAAAACAAACAAAAGCCAAAACAAAGCACCAAACTATAACCAAAGAAAAGAACATAAACAAACAAATAAAACCTTTGAAGTCCATTTTATGTTGGTCAACTACTCCTGAGCATAAGGCTTGCCCCTGGAGTGGTTGATAACACCCAGTGTCACTCCATTGGGGATCATCTGATTTTCCCTCTCCTAGGAAGTGTAAATGACAGCTCAGTGGTTAACCTTTACTCTAGTGGCTAGATTTTCATTCACTCATTCATCTTTAAAAATATGTCAAAATAAAATATAATAAGATAAAACAAAAGCTATAACATTTAAGTTAGACATGACAATCCAACAAAAGGAAAAGAGCCCCAAGAGAAGGCCCAAGAATCAGAGAGCTACTCACTCATAAACTCAGAAATCCTATAACTACACTAACTAAAAGCTATAATACATATGCAGAGAACCTGGTACAGACCTGTGCAGGCCCTGTGAATATTGTCTCAATCTCTGTGAGTTCATTTGAGCTTTGATCCTGCTGCTTTAGATCCTTGTTTTCTTGGTGTTGTCCATCCCCTTTGGATTTTACATTCTTTTTGCCTCCTCTTCCACAGGGAAGGATTTGATAGAGACATCCCATTTAGGGTTGAAAGTTCTAACTCTCTATGTAACGTCTTGCTGTGGGTTTCTATATTTCTACCCATCTGCTTCAGGAGGAATTTTCTCTGATGATGACTGAGAAACGCACTGATCTATAACTATAGTAGATTATATTAGGAGTCCCTTTACTGCTGCATTTGTTTTGTAGAGCAGTAGTTTTATCCTAGGTCCCTGGGCTATATAGTTTCTGGTTATTTGTCAACCAAGTATTGATAAGTATGTGTTGCATCTCATAGAGTGAGTCCTAAGTCAAATCAGTTATTGGTTGGTTACTCTCACAGGCTTTGTGTCACTATTGCGCTAGCATATCTTGCAGGTAATACACCATTGTAGATCAAAGGTTTGTGGCTGAGTTGGTGTTTATGTTTCTCCTTTGATAACATGCAGAGGACCATCCTGTACTATAGACACATATAGGGACCAAATCTCTACAAAGGGACCAGCTTGACATCTCCATGTCTTGTCTGTTCACCTCTATTCTCTTACTCTGTCCCCACCCTCTGTGGTTCTACAAATAGTAACTTGGTTATCATTGACTTAACAGTTAATATCCACATATAAGAGAGTACATGCCATATCTGTCTTTCAGAGTCTGGAATAATACACTCAAGATGATGTTTTTCTAGTTTCACAACTTTGCTTGCAACTTTTATAATGCCATTTTTTAACAGCTGAGTAATACTCCATTGTATAATGTACCACAATTTCTTTATCAGTTCTTCAATTGAAGAAACATCTAGGTTGTTTCCAATTTCTGGCTATTATTAATAGAGCAACAATGAACATGGTTGACCAAGTGTCTTTGTGGTAGAATGAAGTGTCCTTTTGGTATATGCCCAAGAGTGGTATAGCCAGATCCTGAGG
Source organism: Ondatra zibethicus (assembly GCA_004026605.1). Classification (NCBI taxonomy): domain Eukaryota; kingdom Metazoa; phylum Chordata; class Mammalia; order Rodentia; family Cricetidae; genus Ondatra; species Ondatra zibethicus. Next base: position 38,624 of record PVIU01016168.1, on the reverse strand, counting down.
TAGATTGATTACCATCTTTCCAAAGGATGACAACACTGATTTCCATAGTGATGGTATGAAGCTGTGCTCTCATTAGCAGTGGAGAAATGTTCCTTTTGATCCACATTCTCACCAACATGAGCAATCACTTGTGTTACTTACCTTAGCCATTCTAACAAGTGTTAAGATGTAGTTTTGATTTACATTTCCCTGATAACTAATGAGGTTGAACATTTCTTTAAGCTGTTTAGTGCACACACTCACGCACACACACAAACACACATGCTTCTCTCCTTTTGGCCTTGCTGTTCTGGGATTATTTGTTACCTGTTTTTTTTTCTTGGATGTTGTTAGGTTGGAGTTTACCTTATCACACCTTTTGTAGCAGTGAATTTGAAGATAGATATTGCTTAAATTTGGTTGTATCATGGAATGTCTGATTTTCTCTATGTTGATTGAAAATTTTGCTGGGTATTGTTGTCTAGTCTGTCATTTGTGATCTCTTAGAACCTGTAGCACAACTTGTTGAGGGCCTTCTTTATGGCTTTTAGATTCTTTATTGAGAAGTCAAGTGTAAATATAATAGGCTTGCCTTTACATGTTACTTGGTATATTTCCCCTTTAGCTTTTAATATTCTTTGTTTTATATGTTTAGTGTTTAACTATTATAAGCTGAGGGAAATTTCTTTTCCAATCCAGTCTATTTGATGTTTTGTATGCTTCTTGTACCTTGATGAGCATATCCTTCTTTAGCTTGGGGAAGTTTTCTTCTATGACTTGTTGAAAATGTTTTCTGTGTCTTTGAGCTGGAGTTCTTCTCCTTCTTCTATTCTTATTCTTCTTACATTTGGTCTCTTCATAGTGCCCCAGATTTCCTGAATGTTTGTGCCAGGAGATTTTTAGATTTGACATTTTCTTTGACTGATGTATCCATTTCTTCTATCATATCTTCAACACCTGAGATTCTCATTCATCTCTTGTATTATGTTGGTGAAGCTTGCCTCTGTAGTTCCTGTTCGACTTCCTAAATTTTTCATTTCCAGAATCCCCTCACTTTGAGTTATCTTTATTGATTCTGTTTCTACTTTCAGGTCTTCAATAGTTTTGTTCATTTTCTCTCGCTATTTGTTTGTGTTTTCATAGGTTTCTTTAAGAAATTTATTCATTTCTACTTTTAAGGAACTCTATTATAACCATAAAGGATGCTTTAAGGTAGTTTTCTTGTGCTTCAGCTGTGTTAGCATACTTAGGTCTTGCTTTGGTAGGATTACTGGGACTTTTGTAGAGACACATTGTCCTGGCTCTTACTGATTGTATTTTATGCATCTAGACATCAGGGATTGGGAAGATTATAACACTATGTGCTGATATCTTGTCTTGTCTTTGTTGAGTGCTCGGGTGTTTTGTTCCTTTGTTTCTGTTTCTTCTCTGGTTCTTAGGAGAGTCTGAGGAAAATCTTCTGGAGTACTAATAGGCGTGAGATTTTACCTGTAGATTCCAGGTAAAATGTGTTTCTGGGTATTGAGACCTGACACTTAGAAATGGGGATGGTCTGGGGGAGGTGGAGTGGTTTCACAAGAGTAGGGAAGTTACGGTGTCCCACCAAGATATGCTTAGTTAGTGCCCTTAGAATGAAGGCTGAGAATGAGGAGAGAACACAGCAGATGGCCTACTACAGAACTGGGAATGAGACTGGGGGATTGGACTTGGAGGGAGAGATGAAGAGCTTCAGTTAGCTGTATCAGACTTTCTTTTGGGCCACCAACCCACTCTCAAATCATGGCATGGAGACTTATTATTAGTTATGAATGTGTAGCCTTATCTTATGCTTGTTTCTTGCTAGCTATTATAGCTTAACCTGTTTCTCTTTTTACCCTTTTTAACTTTCTTTCTGTGTATCTTACTTTCCTGTTTCCTCCAGTGTCTGCTGTCTGGCCTCTGTCTGGCTTTTGTTCCCATGTGTGTCCCTCTCTTTCTACCTCATTCTCTTCTTTCTCTTGAACCTAGATTTCTCCTCCTACTTATTCTCTATGCCTGCCAGCCCCATCTATCCCTTTCCTGCCTAGCTAATGGCCATTCAGATTTTTATTGAACGAATCAGGTGCCTTAGGCAGGCAAGGTGAGACAGCAACATGTCTTTGCATAATGAAACCAATGCAATACAAACAAATGCAACACTTCTTTACATCATTAAACAAATGTAGCACACTTTTACACAGTTAAAGCAATATTTTACATCATAAACAACTATAGCACATCTTTGCCTAGTTAAAATAATATTTCATAGCAGTTAGCCTACTTACTTCCCGTGGTAGGGTGGCCAATGGGCTCCCAGGGAGTGCATGCTTGATTGGAGGCTTGGACACAGCCATGGATGGGATGGGGAGAAAGAAGTTTGGAGAGGAAGATTTGTGTGATTCACTGGAGATGGGGCAGTGGGGAGATGGCTACAGCAGGTGTTTGTGGCAGAGTTGAGGATGAGGCTGGGGGCTTTGATTTGGAGGAACAGAAGGAGAAGTGAATGTCTCCAGTTAGCCTACAATCTTCCCTGCCCATAGTGGTCTGTGGGTTCCCAGGAAGGGCCTGTTGGAGTTGGAGGCTGGGATAAAGCAAGGAGTGGGAAGATAGAGGTTCGGGGAAAAGCTAAGAGGACTCCACTAGAGATTGTGTGGAGAGGCTTCTGAAAATGTTCTGCAACAGATCTGGGGATGAGACTGGGGGATTGTATTTGAAGGAATGCAGGGTAAGGTGAAGATCTGCATTAGTGTACGCTAATTTTAGGAAGATTTTTTTGTTTGTGGTTTTCTTTTCTTTTTAAAAATTTGTGTGTGTGGTGTATATATAATATCTATGGGCATGTATAATGTATATGCATATGTATACATTATATATGCATATGATGTATATGTGTGTATAGTGTGTATGCTTTATATTATGCATATGTGTGTAAAGTATATTTATATATGTGTGCATATTGTATGTGTGTGTACAATGTATATGCACATATGTATGTGTATTTGTACAATGTATATGCATATGTATGGTATATATTCATATGTGTGTTTGATGAATATGTGTTTGTATTGTTAATGTGTGTCTGATGTATATGCGTGTACAGTACATATTATATATTTATATGTGATGCATATATTTATGTGTATGATATATGCATACATGTGTGTTATCTATATCTATCATTCATATATATGATATATATGTACATGTGTGTTGTGTGCAATGTATATTATATGTTTATGTATGGTATATTCATATGCCTGTATATTATACATGTGTGTATGATATGTATTTGTAAGTATATATACATTATATGTATGTTTAGGATGTATATACATATGCGTGTATATTGGATAAGTGTCTATGTGGTATATGTGTGTATGTGAGTATTGTATGATGCCTATTTAAGTGCATACATGATGTATATGTGCCCATGTCAGAGTGGGCAGGAGTGGGCAGTAGAAGTCCAACGACAACCCTAGGTATTCATTCTTGCTTTTTTACCTTATTTTGTTGTTCACTGTTGCATATGCCAGTCTAGGTGACCCATAAGATTATAGAAAGTTAGTCTCCAATGGGCACCCTTCAACGCCCAGTCTTACATGGGTTCTGGGGATTCAAACTCAGGTCCTCACACTGGTATGGCAAGTGCTTTACCAAGAGACACTTCCCCAGACAGTTTGTTTTCTACCTTACCCTCTTGTTCTTTTACTTTGCTTCATTCTGATTCTGTCTTCCCCTCCTTTCCCTCATCTTCCCCCACTCTCTCCTTCTCTTCCTTCTTCCTTCCCCCCTTATAGAACCTCTTCACATCTGGATTTTTTTCAGCTGACTTCTGCACCACCATATGTAGTGTGATGTTTGGAGTGCCTTCTCCATAGTTAATTAGAAATAATGTATAACCAGTAGCAGCTGGGGTCAGATCCTTGTCTAGACAAATGTTATATTGAAACCTCCACCTTCTGTAGGTCCTCAGCCATACATAACTCAGGATTTCTCAATAGGGGCACTTGTTGTATACTGTAGGGTGTTTAGTTGTATCCCTGGCATCTACTCACGAGATACAAGTACCATTAACTTCCCTATAGTTATGACAACCAATGATATTTCTAGATACTGTAAAACATTCTCTGGGAAATAAAATTATATTCTGCCCCTTGATAAGCAATGATAATATCTGTAAACCCTGCAGCAATCAATGCTTGTCAGTGCTTGGTTTTAGTGTTCTTTAACTACTATAGTATCATAAATCCAGTCTAAATTTAAGATTAGGTCTAAAAAAGGACTGGAAATTACCCAATGGAAAGAAGAATTTGAGACCTACTCACTGCTTTCTGTGGGGCTCAGGACTCAGCACACTTTGGCTCTGCCTGTCCTAATAAATCCTTAAGAATATGTGGATTAATTTTTATTCTGATGTTAGTAATATAGTATTTTGGTATTTATCTTATCATATTTATAACTTCATGTTTAGAGCAAGATGGACAAGACACATGAGCATAAAACTCTCTATGAATTAGAAGTTTTACAGAGCATGGAAACTTGTCCTTATTCTTGACTCCTTTAAATGTCTTCTTGTTGCTTTCTGACTTGACAGTGGTGCCTCTTCCTCCCCCACTTCTGTCTCCTCTTCCTCTTTCTCTTCTCTTCCTTTTCTCTATGTACTATCCCTCCTTCTTCTCCCCCTTCCTCTTCACATTCTCTCCCCTCTTCTTCCTTCTTTTACCTCTTCCTTCCATTCCTTTCTTCTTCCTTTTTCTCCTATGCTGTCTATTCTCTTTCTGTTGTTCTCTTCCTTTTCTTACCAATCTTTCTCTCTCCTTCCTTCCTTCTGTAGGCAGAGACTGCTTCTTTGTTTCCCAGCTGCTCAGACTCAAAATAATCACACAGAAACAGTATTATTAAAACACTGCTTGGCTTATTAGCTCACGCTTCTTATTGCCTAGCTCTTGTATCCTAAATTAACCCATTTCTATTATTTTATATTTTACCATGAGCTTTGTGGTTTACCAGTACCAGCACATGACATCTTTCTCCTCCTGCATCTACATGGCTTCTCTTAGACTCTGCCTGCTCTCTCTCTACGTCTATCTGCTTGGAATTCCCACCTTGCCCTATTCTGCACTGCAATAGGTCCAATGCAGCTTCTTTATTAACCAATGGTATTACAGAGGGGAATCCCACATCATCCTCCTTCCTCCTTTCCTGTCCATACTTTTCATTCTGTCTTTTTTCCTTTCTTCCTCCTCCCTCCATTTCCTCCTCATAATCTCTTCTCCACTGTCCTCTTCTGTATCCCCCTCCTCTTCATCATTTTCTTCCTCTTTTTCTCCTCTCTCTTCTTCCTCTTCCTCCTTGACCTATTTATCTTCCTGTATTTACATAATGAAAATCTCTACAAATCTGTTTTGGTCTTAGTGAAATTCTATATTTGGATTATCGATCGCACTAAAACCTCCAGGTACTTTTGTATGCTATTTATAAATATCTCTTTATGACTATATCATCTTTTGGCACCAAGTACAGGCATTGCATGTGACAATTGAAAACAGTGTGAGAACTGTTCAAAGTGAAAGCAAAGGAAGGTGTTGCCTGTAGTTATAGTGTGAAGGATGGTGACTACTGAGAAGAGGAGGGCAGCAGGAGGCTTAGACCTTGCTGGAAGGTTTTCAGGAATGAAGTGAAATGCAGCCAAGCTGGAACTTACCCCAGACCTTTCCCACTATGTTAAAGTCAATTCCAGGGCCTATTTATAGTTAAGCCTGCATCTTGATTAATGATGTTGGACAGAGGTAGGGAAGAGAGAAGGGACTGGTGGAGGGCAGGGGGTGGTAAAGCTGCACATACTGATATGTGTGTCTGTTTCTTGGACCCCTTTGGTCCACACACGTTTCTTGTCTAAAACAATAACAGTTAGGTTTTTGGAGGGCAATAATCCATTTCAACATTTTCATTACCAGACAAGTGAAGACATCAAATCCCTAAATGCTGAATAGGCTATAAGACAAATCATTTTGACTTTTTCATTGAGTCCTCTCCACTTGTCAAAGACATAACCCAAAATTTAGATGTCTTTGTTAGTTAGATTTTTATTGTTACAAAAATAAGATTAATAAAGCAAGTTTGAAATTAGGCTTAAGTATAGATTGGTTTTGAGCTGTAAAAAGCCTTAGAGTTCCCTAGTGACTTTCAAGTTTTAATATTACAGAAAAGGAAATGAGTATCTGAGGATGTAACAAACTTGCTTAAGGCTGGACAGTACCTTCAATACTACTCAGGGACTAACTCTCGGCCCTTGCTACTTCTTCCTGGAAGACTGTCCACTTTAATTTAGGTACCTAGCCATAAATACACTAATCTGCTTATAAATATTATGTTCTCTCCTTTTAAAGTTGGAAATAGATTATCATTTATAGTTCTCATATATTAACTTCAGTTATTAAGCAGATTAGTGTATTATTAATCTTCCTTCAAACATCTTTTGAAACATACCTTTTTTTGAAACATATATTTTCAAGCACACTTCACAACATTTTTGAAAAATGGAAACCCACAATTTTTGAAGGGTGATATTTTCTAAAGGATTAACTTTAGAAACTTTTTGAGCACCAGCTATGCACTCAAATCACAGAAGAACTGGGAATAGGGATTGACTCTCAATAGTAGACCAAAGGAGAGTGACTTCTAGCAACTATGTTTTCTCCTCTACATATGTGATCATTAGCACAGAGCAGCTTGCTTCTATATTACTATCTCAATCGCATAGGTTGGGCAATAACAATTCATCTGTCTATGTATGTAGCATGATATTCTGTATGATGAAACTCTGTTGCTTTAGGACAGTATTTTATTTCTTAGTGATTTCTATTTGTTCAAGTAATGAGATACGGTTTAGCCAAGTTCAGTTTGTAGTGATTCACCGGGTAAAGTCTTCTGAGGAAGGTATTGTATTATAAATGTGAATATGATTAGGCCTAAGAACATAACAGCTATCACTGAGTATCTTTTTATCATGATCATTGGCATTTCTACTTGCTAAGATGGATTCATATATATTTTGATAGCCTTCAATTTTGAAGGACAGGTGGTGTCTGCCATAATTGATATGTGCATATGTATTAATTTCCGGTTGCTGCTGCATCAGAATATTGTGTGCTTAGTGGCTTACGACAGGACCAACCTTAACCAGGACACCTATATCACTATTCCCACCCCCCCACCAAGGCACAGGATACATCACAGAAGACATGGCAGAAATAATATGAGAGGAAAAGGATGGAGAAGCGTGTTATAAAACATTGCCATTGCAGCTATGAGCATACAGCAGGTATGGATGACTGCACAAGATTGGATCCTCCAACTTTGATAGAGAAGGTGTCCATGAGATTCCATGTCTTTTGCAATGCTAATGAATGTTAATGGCTGCTGGAGAGGAGGGTGCTATTTTCTCTAATGGTTTAGACACTGGGGAACTAGGTGGGAAGGAAAAGTTTATAGGGAAAAGAAGGGGGACACCATGGGTAATGGAGAGAGAATATAATTGCAATACATGGTATACATGTGTGAACTTGTCAAAAAATAAAGGATTGACTATTTGGCACTAGACGACCATAGGGAAGGCAGCCTCCCCCACTCCCAGCTTTCCTCACTTGCCTGTAGTTCATTGTGTAGCATTGAGGCCTCATGAGTTCACCTGCTCTCTGTCCGCTTTAGCATGTCCATTGGTGTCGTCATTGTGCAGGTCATATTTGGGAAGTCATGATGGTAAGACTCTATGGGTGTAATTTCTGATGTTACTAGGAGACATAGTCTCACAGAAAACTCCCTGATCCTCATAATCTTTCCACCTCTTCATCCACAATGTTTACTGAACCTTAAATATGAGAGGGTTTTGAGATATATTCATTTATATTGGACTCCACCCCTCAGCACTTTGGTTAGCTATGGTGAGGTGTTTAAAATTTAGGAATATATACATATCCAAATATGCATGTATAATAATGAAAAATATGCCATGAATTTGAAGGAAATTGAGGAGGCATATATGGGAGGATTTGGGTAGAGGGAAAGGAAGGAAAGAAATGTTCTAATTATATTATGATCTCAAAGATAAAAAGAGAGAAAGAAAGAAAGAAAGAAAGAAAGAAAGAAAGAAAGAAAGAAAGGAAGGAAGGAAGGAAGGAAGGAAGGAAGAAAGAAAGAAAGAAAGAAAGAAAGGATGGAAAGAAGGAAGGAAGAAAGAACAACATAAATCTATTACTTTACAGTTCTGGAATTTTGATGTATGAAAAACTTCTTACCAGGCTAGACCCTAGGTACCATAACTACTGTGTTTCTTCTGGGGAATTTAGAGAATTTGTTCATTTGCTTCTTGCTATTTCTAGAAGCTGCTTTCATTCTCTAGGTTTTGCCTTTATTCTGTTTTCAAAGCCAGCAGTGTAGCCCCTTCTAGCTTCTCTCCAACATTACTTTTGTCATCTCCTCTCCTCTGACCCCCTGTTCCTCTTTCTAATTGTAAAGATTGTTGTGATGGTGTTAAGTCTGCCTAGATAATCAAGATCCATCTCTTCTTCTCAAAGTCTACACTTAATCACATCTGCAGCATCCTTTTGATGGCAGAGTCTATGGATTTGGAAGTTGTCATCTTTTGAAATTGTGAGGCTGAGGCTATTTTAAAAAGATCCCATCCTCATGTGCAGAGAGTCAGAGACTTTGAAGTCCTCAGTCCTAAATGGGATGTCTTCATTATACCTCTCCCTCAAGGCTCTGGGACCTATGCAGAAGAGGAGGTGGAGAGATTGTTAGAGGCAGAGGTGGTGGATGACTCCAAGGAAACTGTCTTCAAGACACAATAGAACTGATGCACATATGAACCCACAGAGACTGGCAGCAAGCCAGGTTAAAGTTGCACAGGGTCTCAGTACTGACAGGGTTCCATCCCTAACCAAGAAGCTATGTGCAGTTGATACCTGCTGGGAAAGGGAAACTCAGTTCTCTCCAATGAAGTGCCACTGGGTATATGAACCATAATTCAGGATAGGCCCCATGCTCAGAAGTGGAAGGACAACACAAATAAACTCAAAGGCACTTTTTAGGAATTTTGTTTCATTTTACTTTGTTTTAATATCTTTTTATTGAGTTTTTATCTGAGTTTCATTCTTTAATTTAATTTATGTACATTACATCATGACTATAGTTTCCCCTACTTTCCCTGCTCCCAGTCCCCCCTTACTTCCTCTCTCCCCTAGCAGGGATAACAACCTAACACTGCATAACAAGATGCAGTAAGCCTAGGCACAAACCCTCATATGAAGGCTGGATGAGGCAACCAAGAAGGAGTAAAAGGGTCCCAATAGCAGCCAAAATAGTTAACGACACCTTCCCCCCACTTATGCTGTTAGGAGTCCCACAAGAACACCAAGCTATAGAATCATAACATAAATTCAGAGGTCTTAGTGTGGATCCATTCAGACTCTGTGATTGTTGGTTGACCCAAGGTTAATTTTATTTCGTTAACACAAATGTAAACTTGGGGTTCACAGTGTGATCAAATATCCCCCAACAAATCTGGTATATAGAATAAATTCAAGGCCAGCCTGGGCTACACAGTGAAGCCTTATCTCAAAAAAAAAGGGAAACAAAGTCTGCCTGAGAGTTTCCTCTTGCAACTGTGGAGCTCACTTAATTTCCTTGATATTTCATGCAATTGACACCTCAGAGGAGAGACCTTAATCAATATTAGATGGAAGGATAAAAATGCCAGAGCGTCTCCCTGTTTCAGTTAGTGATTCTGAGTTGCATTTTCTGTGGTTTCTCTAAGTTCTGGAAAAGAGTTGCCCCACCTATCAATACCAGGAAGCTTCAGATTGATGCACTTTTTGCTAACTTTTCTTGTCTGCTTCATTTTTCTAATCTTTTCCTTGAACCTTTGGATAATTTCTTCCACAAATATTTTTCTGTATCTCCTTCCTTCCCAGAGTTTTTCTTTTGGTAGAACCCAAATTAAGACAGAGGGTTTCCAATGGGAAAAAAACAAGGCTTGGGAGAACTTGGGGATATTGACCGGGGCCCACAGATATATTATGGAGGTAAGTGTGTACCTTAGTTCTGTAAGGTCATAGAACATTCTATCTTTCTGGCATTGCAGTGCCTGCTATTACCAGCCTATTGTTAGTTTCTTAATTATGATAGAATCTAGCATTCATGGTATTATGTAGTTTTACAGCCAACTAAAGATGCTTAGATGCTACTGTTATGGTTTGAATGAGAAATGTTCCCCACAGGTTCATGTATTTTAACACTTTAGTCCCCAGATGGTGGAGCTATTTGGCAATGTTGTGGAACCTTTAGGGAGTAGGACATTATTGAAGAAGTAGGTCACCACGAGAAGGAAGATGCTTTATATCCTGGCCACACTTCCTGTTTATGCTTTGCTTACTGAGTGCAGACACAGTGTAGCCAGTTAGATGCTTGATCCTGCCACCATGCTTTCCTCATGGTGATAAACTGTGCTCCTCTAGGACTATGAGCCAAAATAAACCTTTTCTCCATTAAGTTGCTTTGATCATAGTATTATATCATAGGAACAGGAAAAGAAACAAAGATGACCACATAGCTCAAAGGACACATTCTGGTGTCACGGAGCCAGACTTGTCTCACTTCAAAGGCTGGAACCTATCTCTGCAAACCCCCAGCTTATCTATGGTGGTTCTGATGTTAATGACAGTGATATCCTTCATGCCGATGGTTGTGGTTTTGGAGATCAAAGTTTCCCAAATGTTTATCTTAAGCCTAGGAATATGCAATGTATCTTGATTGCATATTAAGATCAGATATATGATATAATCCAATTCCACAAAAAAGACTTAAGGTCCCCCCACTTTTTAATACATTGAACACTAAAATGTACCAGAATCATTATTTTCTCACTGATAACATTACTATTACTTTACTCGTATTTGAAGGTTGAGTATCATTTCAGCCTCTTTACTCACACAATCCTGCTGGAGCACTCTAGATTTATATAAAGAGAATTGTACCAAAAAATAACACTGTGTACAATTGAACTGTATTTATGAAGTTGTAGTCAATGGATGATTAATGGAAACAAGGCTTATCTAGTGTTTCCTAGTAAAAAGAACAAAAGAATCCTAAACAATTGTTATATCCTTAGATATAGTTACATAGATTATTAACATAATTCTCAAAACAGTATTCTTGAAGGAAATACTCTAAAATGAGTTCAAAATGTGTTTCTTTCTCTTGTTTTCCATTGTATATCCCTTTGATTGCTGTGCCATTAAGTTTTTTTGCATGGGTTCACTCAACATTTTTTGAAAGAAGCCAGAATTCAAGTCATGTATTTTCCTATCTCTTTTGCTGGAAATAAAAGTAAAAATCACTACCCGTTCTCTAGTAGGTGGACCTATATCCATCCATATACAGACAGTACTAAGTGAACTTAGTGGGCCTAAAAACAGACCACATGAAGTCTGAAGGGGAATGTGTTTTGGGGGATAGAGGAGGAGTTGGAGGGGAGAGAAAGGGGGAAAGATTTGTCTAAAATGCATTGTATGCTTGTAAAAACTTCTCAAACTACAAAAAAATATTTTGGGGTAAATGAAACTAAAATTTCAATGTATGAAATAAGTCAAGTAGACTGTAAGGTCACTGAGACAAGCTAAAGCAACAGTAAAATAGCTGGGTGGTGGTGCACGCCTTTAATCCCAGCTCTCGGGAGTCAGAGGCAGGCAGATCTCGTGAGTTCAAGATCAGTCCGGTCTACAAAGTGAGTACCAAGACAATCATGACTGTTACACAAAGAAATCCTACCTTGAAAAACTAAAAATAAAATGAAATAAAAATAAAAATAAGATAAAATAGCAGTAAGAGAGAACTGAGCAATAAGAACTAGATGCCATTTCAATCAGACCTCATGTGATTAGAATATGTCTTCAAAGTTTCAGTTTTTTTCTTAGGGTAGCAACTTTGGAATTTGGTACCTTTAAGTGTTGGAGTTTGATGTAAGGTAATTAAATCATTGAGGACACTGTCCTTGGAAAAGGTAATGTAGCTCTCCTGAGACTCCATTTTGTTCCCCATCAGCAATGTGGAAGAGTTCCTTTTTTTCCTCAGCCATGCCAGTATTTGTTTTGGGCTTCTTTCTTTTCTTTTCTTTCCTTCTTTTCTCACTTTTGTTGTTGTTGCTGTTTTTCAAGACAGGCTTTCTCTTGTGTAGCCCTGGCTGTCCTGGAACTTGCTCTGTAGAGAGTGGCAGTCAGACAATAAGATGGAATCACAATATAGCTTTGATTTATTCTTCTGATAACTTGTGAAGTTAAACATTTTTTTCTGTATGTTTAGTGGAGATTTGCATTCAGTCCACTGTAAACTCATCAACATGTTCCATTTGGAGTTGCTTGATTTTTGTTGATTGGTGTTTTCAGTTCTTTGTATATTCTAGATATTATCCTCTGTCCAATGTATGGCTAGCAAAGATTCTTTCCCATTCTGTAGGCTGGTTTTTCACTCAATTCCTTTGGTGGACAGAAATGCTTTACCTTTTAAATAATGCCCCATTTATTGGTTGTTGGCCTTATTTCCTGAGCTATCTGGGTTCTGAAAATAGAGTTGTAAAATCCTTAACATAATCTCTAATTCTCAGTTACTTTGCCTGGAGTTCTCATAGCTTCATGATTTTTCCCTCTGAACAAGTCAGATCATTTTACCTGCATCTGAACAGAAAACAAGGGTGAGAACCCCTTCTTTGCCTTCTTTTAATGAGATAAACAAGAGTAGACTCAACCACTATGCTGTAATCATGTATGATCAGTCCTTTCAGAGCCAGCCACTCATTCTAGATTTGGCTTCTTCAGGGAACTCCAGCTGGAAAACGCTGCCTATATGTCTTCCATTGACTCTGCTTGCTCTACACCATGGGGATGAGAAAAACTCTGGCATGAGAAGCAGTGTTTCTCATAATGGAGCATTGACTGCAAAGAGAAGGCGATAGCTCAAAGTGCAAACAGGCAGCAATAGGAAGGGGATGTTCTCTACCAGAAGCAGGTTTCTGTAGATTAGTTTACATTTTTACTCTCTTTCAGGATCTATGAATATAGTTTGTGAATTAGTAACACTAAGCCCCAAATTCCATTTGACCAAATTAATCAGGTAGGAGGAAGTATTTGCACAAAGGGCATGAGAAACAGACAGGAGAGAATTAAGTAATGGATGATGTGGGCTTGTTTGTATCTGAGATGGGGTCTGCCTGTGTAGACCTGGCTAGCCTGGAACCCATAGAGAACTACCACCTGCTTCTGCCTCTGGAGTGCTGGAATTAAAGGCAGGTGCTAGCACACCGAGCTAGTGGTTTCTCAGTGTAGCACTCATAATCACTGTATTTTGAGCAAGGATTCTCTAAGGGTTCTTCCTAATCTATTTAAGCTTTTAAATTACTTCTGACAGGTTTAATTTGAAAGTGCAAATAGTTCCTACATTAAACAATGAATACATTTACTTTTGGGGTCCAGGCGGAGATTTTAGACTGACAAAAATATCTGAGCCTCAAGAGATCTAAAAGTAATTTAAGGACTGTGTCTTTCATGTTACAAATATGGTTCCTATGGGTTTGCCCTATGGGTTCCCTGGAGGATGCCACTGATTTCATTTTCACTTTAGTTAATTGTGGGACACCATCAGGATCCACTCTTATTCTCAAAGGTTTTATTTATTGGTCCTGTGCTCTGTATGGACTAATAAGGCCTTAGTGTCTCCACAGGCAGCCCTTGCCTTTAAAGCGGTCATAAATCATGTACATAATATGGATAATTACCAGTGCAAGAAAGAAGAACCTGTGAGGTTTTTGTACGTAGATAGCACAGCGAAGAGCTTATAAGAATGTGAGACAGCCCTTTGGGACCCATCACAAGGAAATACACCATAGTGTTCCTAATGGGACAAATCTTTATTGGTTGTCTTTCTTCCTTTGTATAACTTGGAGAAATCTAACTAACTTCTTGTCTCAATCAAGTGAATACAGCTAGTGAATACCACAGCTAAACAATCACAAATTCAGTAACCTTCAAAAGTTGAAAGAAAAATTAAATCTTTTGTTAAGCAACATCAGATTACACAACACATAGAAAGTCACCCTGCAACGCTTTCATGATCTGGATTTGCAAAATTTTCTTTCTTTTCTCTTGCTCTCTCCTCTTCTCCATTCTCTTCCTGTTCCTCTCCCTAATCTGCCCACTAATGGTCTTGTCTATCTCAACACTGCCTGCCTCTCCAGCTTCCTTTCTGGATCAACTCTTTTCTCCCTGAGGTGCAGTTGCTCTTGGCTTCAAAGAGTGATTTCATCTTCTCTAGGCTTTTCCAGTTCACCTTTGTAGTCAAAGCAGATAGTACAAATAAAGGCTAGACTGTGTACTCTGCAATCAAAAGAGACCTCTACCAGCCTGTAGTTATAGGTAGGACACTGTTCTGTCTGGTTTTAATTGTCAGCACCGGAGGGAGAGAGGGAAAGACACACACACACACACACACACACACACACACACACACATACACACACACACACACACACACACATACACACACAGATAGGGAGACTATTTTCTTGCACACTGGTGGGGGGTAACTGCAAATATTCAAATATTATTATGTCTACTCTGTCATATCAGTTTTATGGAGTATGTCTGGGAGACATAATCTTAGATTTCTAAAGACTCATGGATACCTGGATTCAAGGATAAGCCCTTGAACTTCAAAATTACCTTAAGGCATTTCACTGAAAATATCTTGTGTCCAGGTGCCTGCATACCTGTGCTCTCTGCATGGAACAAAATTTTGAAAAGTGCTCTTGCCATTTGCAGGGCATGAAGATGGGTGTTGTGTAAGTCACACACACTGTTTAGTTGACATATCTACTGCTGCTCACCCTTTTCCTGCTTTGTCCTGGTTTCATCCCCGATGCTATGATAAAATTCCCCGACAGAAAGCAATCTGGGGGAGAAAGGATTTATGCTAGTGTGCAATTCCAGATGACCACCCATCATGGCAGAGAAGTCAAGGGAGTAATTCCAAGAGCAGAGCAGAGACAAGGGAAGTGCACACATGCCTAGTGCTCGGCTCACTTGCTCTGCTTTGATACAGTCCAGGTTACAAACAAGAGAACAGTGATACCCAATTTCAGTATGGGTCTTCTCATATATGTTATGAATAATTCAGTCTCTGAAAGATGTGTTCAGGGACGAACCTAGCAGTCCCTCGTTGGTACTCTCTTCCTAAGTCATTCTATTTTGAGTTGACAAACTAACCATAACATCAAATCAATATGATTGATTGGTTCTCAAGGCTATTTCATCTGAGCGGCGCTCTTCAGGGGAATACTAGTGTCTCAATCATCAGGTGTTCCCTAATTTCTGGTCTTTGACATGCTGCTGGCTTCTATATAGAAGTGGGGAATAGTAGACAGCTGCTCAGCTTTGTCACTTCAAGTCTGCGTACGTGCTGGCTCTCTCATGGAAAACCAGATGCTGATGCACAGAACTCATACCAAACCTTATGGCTGTGCGCTTGGGCCCTCAGGACATGAGGAGGCAAGAGGGAGATTGAGTAATACTTTCCAGCTATGTGGTATAGTTTCTCAAGCAGATGCATGGGTGCTATGTAGTTCCATCCACGTCCTTCTTCCAGGTCAAACAACTGAAATCTCACTGGTGGAATTGTTATCGGCTGATGGCCAACAACTGTGCTCTTCATTGGAATTGTCCTTAGCACAAAGAAACTGACCCTCCCAAAGTTAGCCTGGCTGGATTAGGGATATTCATCTTGTCCTTATCTCCAAAGCTTCAGGGCTACCTGATGAAATAGTTGAAGCTTCCCTTATAATTGAATGGCAGGTCAACCCTTCCTTGGGCCGATCATTCCACCATAGATTACCTCTCTAGAAAATTTTCTTGAAACCTTCTATATGAAACTCCAGGGCTCAGTCACTTTTCCAAGAACTTTTCCTAATTTATGATCCAATAAATGCCACTATTTGAAGAGATGGTGGTCTTAGAAGAAGCTCCAAATAGGCTTGGTGTAGGAGGTTCTTCTGTCTATGTGTTGCTTTCATTGATTAAATAAAGAAACTGCCTTGGCCTTTTGATAGGACAGAACTTAGGTGGAGGCAGGGAGGAAAGAGAACTGAATGCTGGGAGAAAGAAGGCAGGCAGGGAGAGCCACCATGAAGCTGCCAGGTCAGACATGCTGAATCTTTCCCGGTAAGCCATGACCTCGTGGTAACACACAGATTATTAGAAATGGGTTGAATCAAGATGTAAGAGTTAGCCAATAAGAGGCTAGAGCTTATGGGCCAAGCAGTAATTTAACAAATACAATTTCTGTGTGGTTATTTCAGGTGTAAGCTAGCCAGTCAACAGATGCAGCCCACTCCTCCTACTATATAGGCTAGGTTTTGAGTTCAGTTACTTAATAAATAACAGGTATATGTTGCATAGACTATGTGGCTATTTGGGTCTTTCCAGAGGTCTAGAGAATCCAAGCTTTTAACTCTCACATGCAGTGTGGACTTGCTTTGTGATGTAATTCAGTGACACAGCAACTGTAGCTATCTTCTACATGAAGATATTATTCATCAAATGTGCTTTGGGTGCTCAAACTGAACTCCTTTGGGGCCATAGTAATGGGCTACTTGTATGGTATGATAGGTTGATTGTGTTCTCAGTTCCTTAATCCCTCCTACATAGAAGGATCATCTGGTATGCTAGAGTGTATAGGGTATTTTCAGGCAGTCATGAGTGCTGGCCATGTGACTTGCTATCCAATGGAAAGTTGCATCTGTGATACAAGTACAGATGCTCTGTGTGTTTGCGTGGTGAGGCTTAGGTTCCTATCTTCTAAAATTGCCAAGATTAGAGCATGCCTCAGGTTTCACTTCTCCTTTCATCCCAGACTTTTGAAATAAATCAGGCACCATACTGAAGCCTAGAAACAACCACAGATTAGTGCAGCCTGAGAAAAAGAGCCACTAAATAGATCTGAATAGGGCTGGTCACTGTGAGGTACAGTATGTCAACAATGTGCATTAGCATTTTTAAAGGCTTCAGACATAAAACAATTTCTGAGCTTTTTCATTTCCATTTTGATTTATTATATTCATTTCTTTCATTAAACTGGATGTAGATATATACAGACTAGGAAAGTACACCTTTTCCCTCTCTATGTGTGTATGTATATGTGAACATGTGCGGCACATGCATGGGCACACACCTTGGAAGGCCAGAGGTCATCATCAGGTGTTTCTCATTAGGTACTATTTGCCTCGGGATCTGAGGCTCACCATTTTGCCTAGGCTGACTGGCCAGCCAGTTTCCTCACTACAGGATTTTTACATTCTTCGACTGGGATTGCATACATGTGCCACCAAGCCTGGCTTTTTCTGTGGATGCTGGGAAGCTGAGCTCAGATTCCTGTACTTATGTGGCAAGTTCTTTACTGACTGAGCTATCTTTCTAGCCAGAATCAGAGCACTTTTGTGAAGATTTTGTTCTTCAATTGTAAATTGAAGCCCTTTTACCCACAATCTTGTTTCCTTTTTATGGTGTAAAATTGTTTCATTTTTCTTGGTAAACTATTTTCAGAAATATAATCCTTCTTTTTTCATGACAAGAATAAAGCAAAAGCAAAAGTATCCCATTAACAAATCACAAACAATATGAAATAATAGTCAAGAAGCCATAAGCACTTTGATGTCTCCAATCAGATGTTTTAAAAATCATCCCCTGCTCTCCCCATGTCCTGCACACCCTGTGTCTACAAACATTACACACATACTCACCCATAGATCTGTAAGCCAAAGCAGAAACTGATTGAAAGCACACACATTCTAGAACATTATTTTGTACTTTGTTTTATGTTTGGAGCAAAGAGACCTTGCTATTGACGTTCTGCTCATTGAAAACAACTTTTTAAAAAATAAGACCAAAATGTTACCATCCATCCACTTTCTTTGTTTGAATAGTATTTACTGTTTCCAGAGACAAAAATCATATTCTGAGAAGACCAAGTTGCCTGGGAATTGCTTTAGAAGAACCTGTCTTGAGGTTATTTTCCAGGGTAGGAACTCAACCACTTACTTCAGAACTGAGGTCATGTTCCCAGCAATGTCTTACAGAGAACCTGTCTCCCATCCATTGTGAGAGTTGGGGTTGGAAGCAGATTCTATCACCCTATGTAGGAGACACATGAGGTCAAGTCGGGTGGAGGCTGGGGTGGAAATATTTCCATCTGAGCTTGGTCTCTTGAGTGAATGATAGAGAAACAAAGAGGTTTGGAGAGCTGTGGAAAGGGGGAATTAATTCTGTGGCCCATGACACTGTGGCAGTGACAGGTGTCTGGGAGGCACATTTTTGTTACCTATTCTCTTTTAACCCTTGTGTGTTTTCCAAGCCTGACTGTTAGAAGATGTTGGTATCTCTCCAATACATTGCAATTATTTTAACCTAGAATCAGATTTCTGTTACTTTCAACCAAGCAACCTGGAGGTACCTGGAGTTACATCTTATAGGATCAACTTGATAGCACCTTTCTTACTGAGATATCAGAATCAATGGGAAAAGGAAGAACTGTTTATGAAGGATCCAAATTGAGACTTATTTTTTTTATTGTCTAGTGGTGAGGAATATTTATGACATCTAGATGATATGATAGCCTTAGTTCTTATTCATCTTCAATCTTTTCTAGAATGCACTATATTTATATGTCTGCTAAGTGACCCCTGCTACCTCAATGTAGGTAACAGTGACCATAAAAGCACCCAATTCTTATAGATTATTTTGAGTCTTAAGTGGTGTCTCCTACCTTTAATCCCAGTGCTTGGGAGGCAGAGGCAGGTGGATCTCTGTGAGTTCCAGACCAGCCTGGCCTACAAAGCAAGTTCTAGAAAAGTAAAGATTGTTACACAGAGAAACCTTGTCTCAGAAATACAAAAAAAAAGTTTCTTTTAAATTTGTTCTTAGTCCATTAAAAATGTTTTCCTTCTGGTTGTCCATAAAAACCTGCAGTTGCTTAAAGTCCTGTTTTCAGTGCTTACACTCTCCAGGGGCTCCTGTCTTGTCGGTTACCATGGTTCTGCTAACATTTATGATTGCAGGAAACTGTACTGTAGTGAGCTATATGCTCCCAGAGAGAAATGACTTCTTCCCTCATTTTCCTTTTGTCAGTGCTGAGCTCTAGTAGCTAACTCAGTACCTGGCATGTAGAGGGTTTTCAAAATCCATTGAATCAATTTTGCTTCCTATATTTGATAAAAATCAGATTGGTCTGTGGCACATATTATTTCTGGATTCCCCACGACCAATATACCCATTCTTGTGATTGTTCATCTTCACTGTCAACCAGCCCTGATATAGCATCCCCTAGGAAACATGCCTTTTGGTATATGTCTGTGAGGGCAAGTCTCAAGAGAAATTTAACTGAAGAGGAAAGGCGGGCCTTTCATGTGAGTGGTACCATCCATGGCTTGGATCTTGGCCTGAATCAAAAGAGAAAAAAGAGAGAACCCACTGAGTGCCAACAATTCTATCTCTTGGCTTCCTGGTTCACCAAGATAAGAACAACTTGCAGCTGCGACAACCACCTCAACCTCCAGATGCCGTGTTGTTTCCACCCACAGTGGGCTGCATTTCTCTGAAGTCTTACTCCCTTCATTGTATTTCTTGTCAGGTATTTTCTCACAGTGATGAGCAAAGAGAATAAAAGAAGCCTGACATTCAACGTGTTCAAAAGCAAACCATGATGCTCCCTCTGTCTGTCTGCCTATGTCCCTGGCACAGTGAATGGTGCAGCTGCAGGGTCTCAAGGTAGATCTCCCCCTCTTTTCATGAGCATACCTCATTTCACTCATCAGAGCCCCTTCCTAGCTCTCTTTCCTCTCCCTGGCATTATACCTGCACATTATATCTTCTTGACTAGGTCCAATAGCCTTCTGTTTAGCAGATTCTCCTTGAGAACAACTCTCCTCACTTCTACTGCTCTTGTCTCTCTTCACAGCCCTCTCCTTAATCCCACTTGCTCTTATTTGTCCTTTAAAACTTCCATCAGTCACTAGGAACTGATGCTGACAGTCCCTTGTGTCCGTGATTCTCTGTAGTGGATGCTTTTGGGTCCCTTTGGCATTCACCATTCCTCTACAGCCTGATTCCTGACTTCCATTTCCCAGTGCAAGATCCCCTCTGGATATGCCTTTGTGGACTCTGTTGATGGCCTGGCCAAGCAGTCTTTATTTACCAGGATCAATCCACAGCCCATATCCAACAGGCAATGATGCAGAAATAAACTAGCTTCCCTAACTTTGTACAGAGAACTCTGAGACGTGTTCTTCATAGTTTCCCAAGGTCCCCAGCAAGCTTAAAGCCCAGTGGGCCATATTGGTAATCTGTGCTACTGGCTTCATTCCCTTCTGTGTTTCACATCACACTCTTCTACTAGTATTTCCTGGGAACACCACCAAACTAAACTGCATGCACTCATAGCCTTCACTACTACTGATGCCTGGGATCCATCCTGCCAGGTTGGGACAGTATAAAATATGGCTTCGCAACTATTCCAACCAGGGGAGGTGAGGCTGTTATATTTCCCCCCCAATTTAATTTTTTTTGTCATAGGTAAGGGCTGCTTTCAGGCACATTAACTTTCTGGTATTTTCAGGAGCCCTCCTTGAGGACGCATTGCTCTTTCTCTTTCAGCCAGGATAAAAAGCCCTTAGGCAGAGACTTACAGGTGTTTGCAGGGTGCAAGCTTCACCATGCAGAAGTGAAGGTCAAGGGTGAGGTGTCAACAATATCTGCCATACAGTCTCATTTTCTAGAAGATGTTACTATATCACAGTAACTGAGGGTTTCTTTCCAGTGTCCCTGCTTGCTTCTAGGTTCGGAGTCTTTGAAGTAGAATTCCAGCACTGTTTTCCCCCATTTGGATCTGGATAACCTGGTGGAGCTAGAGTGGTGTCATTCAAAAAGGTTCTGGGAGTTCTATCTAGGCTAGGTTACGATACTCTTTCTGGAAACCGTTTTCTCGAAGGTTGTTTCAACTTCCCAGGAATCTGTGCACACTGGACCCATTTTCTGATGGCATCTTCATTATCACTGCAGAGCTTTTAGAGCCTGGCTCCGTTTCCTCCTCATCTTTCTGTTTCCTGACTGTGACCTCTTACCTCAGGCCCCTGCCACTGTGCCTTCTCTGATGCAATGGGCTGTTCAAAATAAACTCTTTTTTTTTTTTTTTGAGACAGTGTTTCTTTTTGTAACCGTAGCTGTGGTTTTTCTGGAACTCACCATGTAGAGAAGGCTGCTGGCCTCAAACTCAAAGATGTTCACTTTCTTCTGCCTCCGAAGGGTTGGAATTAAAGGTGTGCACCACCTCTTTTATAAAGTTGCTTTTTGTCAGACATTTGGTCACAAGAATGAGAAATATGAGCAATGTACTAAATCATTGGCTGTTTTAGCACTGAGAGTCTAGTATTATTGCAAATTAATGATTTTTCTATATGTTGCATATCTGATGACATTTGTTTTGAAATGGCACATTTGATTATTCTGCCCCATTTCTTTTTCTTGATTTGGTAGATGTGCACATTTGTAATTGTAATATACTTTGACTGATTATCCTACCCACACCTTACGTGTGTGTGTGCGTGTTTGTGTATGCATACAGGCTCATGTATATTTTCTATAATCATCATAGCCTCTGTGTCTGAATCATTTCACTAAGCTTAATAGCTCATTCAATGTTGTGAGTCCTCAAAACATTGAAACTAGACTTCTTATCTTAACCAACAATCTTGCTTTCTGATATTTATCCAAAGGGATTAAAATCAGGCTGTTAGAGGGTTACCTGTACTGTCATGTTTGGTGTAGTATAGTTCACTTTCACCAAGACATAGAAATGTTCACAGGTAAGTGGGTGGATCAACACAGCCTGGCCCATGCACACAATGGAATATTGCTTAGCCTAAAGAGAAAGGAAATTGTAAACTGTGTGAAGACCAGACATGACAATGTAAGCCAGTGCATTTTATAAGCTTTAGATTTTTGTCCATTTGTGGGTCAATGTATGAGATGGTTGAACTGATTGTCTTCCCTAAAACCCACTCATCTCTCATCCAGAGTTACCATTTTTGTGAAGGAGGGGGACACTGATTTCTGAAACTGCCTGAATTTCAGTTTCAGCCTTTTTCTCTCCACAGCTCCACACTACCAACTAATCAAGTGAGGTGTCTTCTATTTTTGGAAACACCTGCAGTGTTCCTTATTAGAATATATTGTCACTTTTTATAACCTTAAGACTGCCTTCTTTGCCTTCAATATGACCTATAAAGAATGTATTCTTTCCTTTTATTATTGAGGAGATTTTGGAAATTGAAACTCTAACATCTACTTTCACATGAAATGTTGGATGATTCTGCATTGCTGTTAGAGTCAAGTCTAAACTCTTGCTCTTGTTTGTAGGGCCCCATGGTATCTTTATCTACCTCTATCTCTTTGATAATGGCCCCAGTTATCTATCATCTCCTCAAATTCTTTCAAATGGGAAATACACTCTTTTTACTCTTTGAAAACACTTCTTGATTTCTACTGTGTATCTTTGCTCATCCTCTTCCTTCTGTTTAGAATATTATTGAAGTCTTGATTGCTTGTGTTTTTCAAGTGCCAAGATCAGGCCATGACCTGCTGTTGGTTTTTGATTAAAAATGTTGATTTTGGCTTTGTTTTTATATTAACAACGATAAACTCCATAATTCCTCCCAGCTTACAGAATGATATTTGCTTCCTTCATAGGGCTTCCAAGTAATTTTTAATGCAGTGCATTTAACAAAGAAGAAAGGACAGATTCAGTACCTGACCATCAGCACCAAGAAATAAAGGTGTTAGAGGACATATTATTCAATTCTCTTCACCTAGCCATAAACTCCAAACTCACTCCTCCATGGTTACAGATAGATGTAAATTCAGTCCATAAGGATGTTTCAAGCTTGACTGTATTTTTAAAAAACTATTAATATTTTGGCTTTGAACATTTTTTTTTATTTTTCTCTTCATGTCTAGGTTGCCAGGAACCAACAGACCGTTTTGTCTAATTATAACAGTGCCTGGACTTTATAGGGAAAATATAGAAAAC
This sequence comes from Ondatra zibethicus, assembly GCA_004026605.1. Classification (NCBI taxonomy): domain Eukaryota; kingdom Metazoa; phylum Chordata; class Mammalia; order Rodentia; family Cricetidae; genus Ondatra; species Ondatra zibethicus. The sequence goes on along the minus strand of PVIU01016168.1, from coordinate 15,446 downwards.
CATGGTTTGGAAATGATTTAAAAGTACAGTGACCAAAAAATGGATGTAAATGAAATTAATCAAAGTACTTTTCAGTAAATGTTATACTTAAAGCCCCGTGTCAAGCCTGTGAAGGACACAGATAAGCTCATCATTTGTATGGAAAGTGGAAAGGGTAAGTAACCATCCATCCCAGTGTGCTCCCAACCGAAGAAGGGGGTAGGGAGTCCTAAGATAGAAGATTTTCAATGGGCTAGCCAGAAGCTAGTCTGAGGAAAACTAGGACTACCAACAGATTACCTAGGCTCAAACATGGCCAAAAGGCTACAAAAATGCCAAAGTCGGACACCATTCAGATTTCGACCTTGGTGGATAGACTTTATTCCCCCAATAGATTTGGTACTAATTTGGGGATAATTTTAGATACGTTTAATAAAAATTGCTATATCATAACAATGATGTTTTCAGGGGCTGGACAGATGGTCCACGAGTTAAGAGTTCTTGTTACATATTCAATTTCCAACACCCACATGCTAACAGCTGTTCTTAATAATTCCAGTTCCTGAGGATCTGGTCCTCTCTTATGCCCTCTGAGAGCACACACATAAGGTTTACAGACTCACCAACAGGCAAAACATTCAAAACATAAAGAAAAGTAAATAAACTTTTCCAAAATGTTTTCTTTGTAGAATTAGTCTTTTCCTTTCTTATATCTTTTATTTTTAAGATAACAGAGAAATACACCCGAAATTGTGCTCATATAGACTGGAGAGACAACATAACAGTTAAGAACACTGGCTGCTCTAGAGAGGACCCACTTTCAATTCCCATGGAAGCTCACAGCTGTCTATAACTCCAGTTCCATGAGATTCAGTACCTTCTGGTCTCCTCAAGCACCAGGCACACAGGTGATGCACAGATATACATTCAGGCAAAATACCCATACACACAAAAAATAAAAATTTAAAAAGACAGCATCATCTTAAACTTTAAACACACTTTCAAAATAGTATAAAATATTTTTTAAATAATAAACAATGCCAAAGGCATGGGTTAATAAAATGGCTTACTGAGTAAAAGTATTTATGTTTGAGGTGGAAGGAGAGAACCAATTCTACAAAGTTGTCCTCAGATAGCCACATGCATAAATTATCATGCATGTGTGCACACACACACACGGAGGAATAATAATAATAAATATAGCAATATAATACAATAAGCAATGTGAGAAAGTCCATGAAGGAATTTCAGGTCTTCATTATTTTATACAAAATGACTTCACAAAATCCAGATTTGTTTGAATAAATGAATCACTTTTTGCATTAAAAGGCATTTTTTCATTTCTAAATTAAATAATATTTTAAATATGCAAGTTCACTAAAACCTGTAGCATGTAGCATTGCTAAACTGTGACGTCAGTTAGGTTAGGTGGATTAAGTCCATGCTCAACTAGAGACATTTTCAGTTTGTTGTGGGTTTATCAGAACAAACCTTTCCATAAATCACGGAGTACATAAAAAGGCTCTGAGACAAAGTCAGTGTGGAAAATTCTGTGAACATAATGAATGTTCTCTGATGGTAGAACATAGACATCACGGATCAGCTCTGAGTTGTGAGATGGAAATGAGTTGGCTGGATGATTGTGTTAGTGAGCTTTCCATTTCTGCAATGAAAGAACAGAGGCTGTTAGTGTTATAAAGAAAAGAGGTTTGTTTAGCTTGGAGTTTTGGAAAAGGATATGATGTCTCTGTTGGTTCAGTTCTGGTGAGATTTCTCTGGGTAGTATCATATTACAGAAGATAGCAGTGGTGCAACAATGTGAGATCAAATGACCTCATCTTAGTACAGGAAACTAGAAAACTGAGTGGGGCCATGCCCATGCTTATATAACAAACTCACTTGTGACAGCTACCACTATCAATGATCTATACCCCTCTTCCTAATACTTATCTCTTTCTTAAATTTAAATTGTATATGTGTGTCTATTTATAATTTCATAGATGAGACCTACATTATTAACTTTCCACCATACAACATACTGAGTCTATTTAATATTGCTGTTTGAGTGTATATATGCTTAGGGCTGATGACTTGGAATTGAATAGTCTATTGAGGAGTTCATTCCTGGGAAAGATTGATAGTCTCTCTCTCTCGCTCTCGCTCTCCTTCTCTCTCTCTCTCTCTGCAGCCATTGATTACCTATAGCTGTTTATATCATGGCAGGGCCTTATGAAATCTCCCCACCCACACTGGCATTTCCATTGCAGGTCTTATATTGGTAACCATATTCTTAAGATTTCACAGATGTTCTATCTCTGCCATGTCTGAAAAAATGCTAGCATCATGCATCCTGGTCCTCTGATCCATAGGATTTTTCCACATGCCCCACTTCCCACTTCTGTGATGCTCCCTGAACCTTAGGGATATGGGTTTCATTGTATATGTATAAATTTGGACTTGCCACTCTACTGTCACTTATTCTTTGAATTTTGGAGATCTGAGTGTCTATGCAATAGTCTTCTTCTGTTGCACAAAGAAGCTTCCTGTATGAGGGATGAGAGCAACACTTACTTATGGGTGTAACAGTAAGTGCTTAGAATATAGTTCTAAATTACATTGCTTTAGGAAAATGGCAGGGGTAGGTTCTTCTCTTGCGTAAATGTCCTCTCCAGCTAAGGGCAGTTGCCTAGGTTTATGGTACCAGACATGAATTCCCTCCCTTTAAGTCCAATTAGATGCTGTTGGTTATTTCTGAGATAAAAGTGGCACTATTACTCCTTTGGGGGTCTCATCTCTCAAAGGTTCCATGAATTTCTACAGTGCCACACTGTGGATCAAGTTCTCAATATATGGACATTTGGAGTACAAATAAAATCCAAAGTGATCATAAAGGACCTGCCAAACTAGTTAAGGACTTGTAACTCCCTTCCTATTTTTCGACTTTTAGGAGGGTGTTTTTTTTTTTTTTTGTGAAGGCACAACATTATGTTGAAGGCAGAGCAAAATTCATTCTTGTAAGATATGGATATTTGCACAAAACCTGGTATTTAGAGGCCTCACACTTGATTACATATTCTGTGGTTTTCATCTTGGAATTCTTTTTTGTTTCTTCATTTGTTTTTCAAGACAGGATTTCTCTGTTTAGCCCTGGCTGTCCTGCAACTCGCTTTGTAGACCAGGCTGGCCTTGAACTCAGAGATCCAAGTGCCTCTGCCTCCCAAGTGCTGAGACTAAAGGCGTGTGTCACCATGCCTGACATCATATTGGATTTCCTAAATGTTGACCGTGGGGCTCTGCATCTTAATTTTTCAATAGGCATTCACAAGTATGCAACTCATCTTAGCTGTGACTCTATGTAAATGTGGCATAGTAAGTTAATGATTATTAAGAGGATCAAATTTTCTTTCTTTTAAAAGTTAAATAAAATTTTTGTTATTTTTCTAGAGAAGCCTTAGGTTCACACCAAAATTGAGAGACAAGTACAAATAATTCCCATAATATAATGTGCCCTGAAACACATAACTTCTTTCACTCTCCATGTTTTCCCTGTACCAGAGTGGTCCAGCTATTACAACTCCATGTTTCCCTGTACCAGAGTGGCCCAGCTATTACAACTGATAAACCTGCATTGACAGATCTTCATCACTTAAAGTCTTTGGCTGGGAGCTCACTCGTGGTGTTGTATATTATGTGTTTGGGAAAATGAATAATTTTCTGTGCCCTCCATTATAGTGTCAAACATCATAAATCATTGACTAAACAAACAATTCATTGTCTGTGTTCCACCTATTTATACTCTTTCTCATAAGTTTTGACAATCAATCATCTGTGACTATCTTCTAGAATGCTGAATGCTGGGAGTTACACGATACACAGACTTTTTTGATTAGCTTCTTCTGTTTCTTTTTTTTCAACTTTCTAGATTTGGATGATCCTGGAGGCCACTGTGTGAGAGCCAGAGTCACTTGTCACATGTCTACTCTTCTTAAAATAGTGAGAAGAACAGGAGGGTTGCAGAGCAATCAGTTTTAGAGGGTTGGAAGACAGACATGCCACAGGTTGCAATATTCTTCAACTATAACATAAAAAGGAATGGAATGATTATTTTTTGAGACAGTATGTTGATCTCTCACTATATAGCTCTTCCTGGCCTAGAACTTGCAATGTAGACCAGGCTGACCATAAACTTTGAGAGATCTGTCTGCCTCTGCCTCCCAATTGCTAGGATTAAAAGCATGTGCTCCACTAGGCCTGGCTGAAATTTTTATCCTGGCATCCTTTGGCTATTTTACATTTCCAAATTAGTTCAAGGCACCCACTGATTATTAACTGACAGGTCATTCCTTCCAAATCCCACAGAGATAATTTCTCAGGCAACTGAAGCCAGAAGAGATACAGGCAGTATCTGTTCTTATATCCAGACAGTTATTTTCTGTGTGCTCAAATTTCAGATTTATTTGCATCATTTCCAGAGTCTGTCATGAATGAAAGGTACAAACATATTCAAACAGAATGACAGTCAATGTTTACAATGCCCCTCCCCTCAATATATATATATGTAAAAAAGAATCCAATTAGATTGATATTTTCTCATTCTCCCCCCTCCCCCTCTCCTGCTCTTCTCACTCTATCTTCTTTACCAACTTCTCTGTTTCTTTAAACAGAACTCTGTTTAAAAGCATTGCTAATTGGTCTTGGCCTTTTTGTTTTCCTTCCCAGCTGCCTAATTGCCTCTTGGAGTCAGACAAGAGCATGCAATGGATGTGTGGCATGGCCGAGTTTCAGGGTTCTTATGGGCTAGTGATAAGCTCGCGCAGATGAAGGGGAACTTGGGAAGTGTGGGCAAAAGTTTTTGCAATGAGGTCAATTTTCTTCCACCAGTCTCTTATGGAAACATCACCACATGAGTGGGCTGGTCTGGATTTTGTCACTCTCCTCTATCAGCCTTTTCCTTCAAAACAGTCTATCAGTTTCTCCACTAGATAATTTTGTTCAACTCAGCATTTCAGCAGATAGTAACTGAACACCTTCTTTCGTACACTCCGAAAAGCCCCTTGTTTTTATAGAAAACATGAAGAGTTGCTGAAAGGCTTCTGAAAGGCACGCTTTCCAAGTGAGTTCATTTTCTCAGGCTTTTTAGAGCTTAATCTCAACTCCACAAACGTCTAACACCACAGTGTATCTCTTGGTATGAAGACTTCTAGTTCCTCTGTGCATGAGAAAATGCAAAATGGTTACATTTGATTGGTAAAGGTTCTTCATTATTAAAATGTGTTGTTGGACACTCAATTTAAATACTATTGTACCAGACAAATGTATTTCATTATTCTGTATTCAGATACTGACAGTAGGTTTACAGACAAACCCACAGAAGAGAGAATTTTAGTGTAAGAGTTCTTCATTTTTATTTTATGTGTATGAGTGTTTTGGCTACGTGTATGTCTGACGACTGTGTGTCTGCTGCCTGTGGAGGTCAGAAGAGGGTGTTGATGCTCCGGGAACTGGAGTTGCAGATGGTTGTGAGATGCCACATGGTGGTAGGAACAATGCCCAATCTTCTACAAGAGTGGTAAGTGCCCTAAACTAATATGCCATCTCTTCAGACCTAATAATTATTTTCAGGAACAGTCTTTTGAGTTATATAATTTACATAGCATTGGTCCAATCTCTTAAACTATATAACCTACAGTTTAGTAGTTTAGTGTTTTGCTAATGACTCTGCTCAACTACTCTCTCTATGTAATTTGGAATATTTTGTCTATGGTCACACCACCCTGAATGTGGCTGATCTCATGTGGTCTGGAACATTCTCATTATCCTTCCTAATAAAACTCGAGTCATTTAGCAGCCACTCATCATTCTGTCCATCATTCTTAGCTCCTCAAAGTTGCTAATCTGCTTTCTGTGTCTTTGTATTTACCCATTCTGGACAGAAATGAAAGTACCAAGTCGGTGATCTTTTGTGACTGGTTTCTTCTATTTGCCACAATGTTTTAAGAACTAGTAGTATTGGAATTTTATTTCCTTTTGTTGCAGAATAATCACTTGTGTTGACAATCTACGTTTTGTTTATGCCTTCCTCCACTGATAGTTGTTTCTACCATTTTGACTTATATGAATAATATTGTATGACATTTGTACACAGTTTTTTTATATAGACCAGACTGTTGCCAAGACTATATGTTTCTCTCCACAAACTGACAACAAGGCCCCATTGCTGAAGACAACACCTACACAACTCATTGAACATGGAGATGTTGAGCTGGTGCTTACATAGAGCCTCTACCCCTATGTTCCAGTATCTTTGGTGCAGGAACATACTCTTCATGCCACCAAAAGAAAAACATAAACACCAGGCCAGTCACAAACCTTTTGATCTCCAACAATGTACTGCCTCCAACAAGATATGCTAGGACAATGATGACACATAGCTTGTGGGAGGAACCACCCACTAGCTTCGGTTTGACTTAAGGCCCACTTCATGAGATGGAACCCGTACTTGACAATGCTTGGATGACCAAGAACCAGAGGCTAGGTAACCCAGGGACCTATAGTAAAAGCAAATACTGCTGTTCTGAAAAGGAAAAAGATAAAAAAAATGTACAAAATGACTCCCAATGATATTCTGCTATACTCATACATCGGTGCCTTGTTCAATCATCATCAGAGAAGTTTCCTCCTGCATCATATGGGAACAAACACAGAGACCCAAGCCAGACATTACACTGAGAGTGAGAGACCTTAGAATACTCAGCCCTAAGTAGGATATCACCATCAAATCCTTCCCCTCAGAAGTCAACAGACCCAGCAGAAGAGGAGGCGGAAATAGTGTAAGAGCCATAGGGGACAGAGGTCATCAAGAAAACAAAGCCTTCTAAATCAACATGAATAAAGCTCATACAAACTCCCAGAGACTGAAGCAGTATTCACAGGGTCTGCAGAGGTCTGCACCAGGTCCTCTGCATATGTGTTATGGCTTCTAGATTAGAGGTTTATGGGATTCCTGAGTGTGCAAATGAATGGCCCTCTGATTTTTGTGCCTTCTCTTGAGCCTTTTCCTTCTGTTGGTTTATACTGTCCAACTTAGATGAGATTTTTTTGTCTTATTTTATTTTGTTATACACACATGCATACATACATACTTTTTAAAATGAATGAATGAATGAATGAAAACCTAACCACTAGGGTGAAACGTTACGACTGAACTTTCATTTATACCTGCTTGGAAAGGGGAAATCAGTTTTCTTCAATGGAGTGACACTGGGTATATCAACTACTCCAGGAAAAGCCTCATCTTTAGAAGTTGATCAATATATAACTGGATTCTAATATTTTGTGGGTGATTTTATTTTGTTACACTTTGGTGATTTTTTTTTCCTGTTTGGGTGCTTTATTTTGTTTTCTTAGTTTGGGGGCAGTTTTGTTGTTTGTTTGTTTAGAAAGAACTAAAAGTTGGGTATGTAGGAAGTTTAAAAGGATTTGGAAAGATTTGGGTGAGGGCAAGAATATGATCAAAATATATTTAAATGTAAGGATTGTTGTAAATAATACAAAATATATTTAAAAAGAAAAAAAAAATTGGTATAGAAGTATGTTTTCAATTCCCCTACACCAGACCATATGGTGACTACCATTTTAAGGTTTTAAGAAACTCAGGCAATTGTTCTTTCCTTTTCTTTTTCCTCCCTCTCTCCCTCCCTCTCCCACCCTTTCTTTCTTCTTTTCTTTCCTTCTTTTTATTTTTTGTGAGACAGGGTTTCTCTGAGAAATCCTGTCTTCTGGGAACGCTCTCTGTGTAGAATAGGATGGCCTTGAACTTGGAGATCCTCCTGAATCTGTTTCTCAAGTGCTGGGATTAAAAGTGGGTGCCACCACTACCCAGCTTCAGGCAATTTTTTATGTAATGATTCTGTATACTTGCATGCCAGAAGTGTGGCCAAAAAGGTTAAATTTTTCTCTAAACTCATAAGCTAAACAGATCCCTTTCAAGTGAAGTTCCCTTTCAAGAAGTGAAGTTCTTAGATTCTTTAAGAATTTCCAGCGATAGAGGTGGTAACTGAGTGCTTGGACCTCAGTAATGAGTGTGCTAGTTTGAAACTCTTCAAACCCTAAGAACAAACCCATAACCATAAAAACCATAGTCAAACATAATACTTTACCTCTTAACAATAGAAAATGTCAATTTGTTCTTCAGTGGCCACATATCACTTTGGAAATCAGAGCAATGGCTTCACAAACAGAAAACATACCACTGGGCCTAGAGAAGTTGCAGGCTCCTTAGTATACTCCTTGCTGAGCATGTTTCGTGCTCCATCCGTGGGAACTCAAGCAAACAAACAATGAAACAAAGCTGAACCAGGAGCGTATGACGACACGTGGACTTATTCTCCCAACTAAGGTTGTCTTCCCTGTTTGCAACCTTTTTGTGGCAGGTGAAGAATCCTATGTGTCCCAGATTTTTACAGTGCTGTCCATCTTGCAGCAAATTAGATAATTCCTTCCATGAAATCCGTTTCTGGTGAGAGGCTCACATCTCTAACCCCGCAGTGGTTAATGACCACCTGCTGTCATTATTTCTAGCATTCTTTTTTCTAAGAGCCATGCCTATCACAGCATCATAGTTCAATCTTTTAAGTTCAAACATCCTTGATTTCTTTTCCTGTAATATTGTATTTTAAAATATTGATCGATAGATAGATTGATTGATTTGTGTGTTCACATACATGTACACACTCGCTATGGCACATGTGTTGTGGCTGTGGTTAGAGAAAAACTTCATAGTTTACTCTTTCCATCTTTGTGTGGGTCTAAGGAACTCAGACCTTCAGGCTTGCATAGGAAGCATTTTACCTGCTGAGTCATCTCTCTAGATGCCCCTTTTTATTATAGAGGTTTAAATTGATCAATTTTTAGGAAACTATGCACAGTACTTTAAGCACATTGCCCTCAAGCCCTTCCACCCTTCCCTTCCCCCACTCAGCCCTCCCATTAGTTCCCGCTTCCCTATAGACAGGTTTGCTTCTACTTTGAACTCATCTGTACATATATGATCTTATGTATCTTTATAAAAGTCTAGGGCTCCAAAATGAGAGAAAAATGCAACATTTATCTTTCTGAGATTGACTTAATTCACTTAATATGATGACCTCCAGATGCATCCGAGTTCCTGCAAATGACATAACTTCACTCTTCTTTATTGCTGAATAAACTCCATTCTTTATCCATTCCTCTGTTGCTGGACACCTCGTCTGGTTCGAGAACTTGGTTATTGTAAATACTAAAGGCTTCAATAAACATTGATGTGCTCTGCTAGGTTGATGAGCCTTTTATGAATTCTCTAGCTGGATCATATGGCATATCTACTTAGGTTTTTGAGGATCCTCCTTACTAGTTTCAGGAGTGGCTGGATTAGTGTACGTTCCTGCTAACAGTAAATAAGGGCTTCTTTTGTCTCTATCCTGGCCACTGTTTGTAATGATTTGTTTTCTTGGTGATAATCATTCTTATTGCAAACATTCCAGGATCTTCACCTGCTTTATATTACTGAAAACACATGGCTTAGAACTCTGTAGTTACTTATCCACATAACTGAATTACCATCTTCTTTCATTCTATACTAATCCTAGTCTTAGTTCTTGGAACCCTTGAATCAGTCTTGACTTGGGGATCTTTCAGATGAATTCTGTGATCCAACTTAAATCAAGAGCTTTTTCCTTTGAAATTCATGCATTCTTCATATGTATAACTAAAATATTAATTTATAATTTATGGAAAGTTTTACCCTTTCTGTTGTATATTCAGTCATTACAATCATAACATTTTAGAGATACATACCTGAACACACACAGGAATTGGCAAACCTGTAGCAAAATGGTTTGAATAGATACCATTGCAATAAATGAAGGTGCTTTATTGTTTGAAACAGTGGGTCAATTTATAAGATTTGAACATGAAAAAGCTTATGGAGAGACCTTTGTTCCCCAGTATTGTACAGGTTTTTGTTTGTTTCTTGATCATTTTTTTCTTAGCTAGCTTTTCAATATGTTCTCCATGTCGTTACTGATGGTGTGCATCTTGTTAACTTGGGTGTTTCAGTCTTGTTTCAGTGGCCTTATTCCTTTTGCATTAGTTCCAAGAAGCCTTAAACTGAAAAGGTTAAATTTGTAGACAGGAGGTCATTTATACTATTCATAGCTTGGCATAGTCCTTTTCTATGTTTAGGAATCTTCTTCATTTTCTTATCTGATTTGTCATTGAAAATTTCTGGCATGATATTAAACATCTTTTAAAGGACCACTCTTTAACCTGACCATGATAATAGCTGTATCCTGATTTCAATCTGGATCCTTCTAAAACTTTGTAAAATCTATCTTAGCATTTGTTGGGATGATTGATCATTTTCCCTTTTCCTTTAGTATAAATGCACTAAGAATTCCATTAATAGCTTTCCTCATGTTGAACTTCCTTGAATTCCTGGGATTAAACTTACTTGATCATGATTCATTATTATGGAGTTCTTTATTTACTTAGCTTATAATCATGCTCCATAAAAAATTTATTGGCTGAGTATACCAAATATCTAATGAACCTTGAAATTGTTTGAAATTAAAGCTTGTCACACAAATTACCTAGTTGGTCATACTGTTCATTTTTCCAAATAATTCCATTCTATGTTGACATGAGCTATAAAATTTAGTCCTAAGAGAGTGAAAGAGAGCTAGTTTCCTAGCTGTGTAGGCAGTATCTTTTTTGGTAATTCAGCTGGTATTTAATATTGCATAGTCCTCTGGCTTATTTTGTGCATTTAAACAACCTGTTCAAGATCCCCTAAGGAACAACACACATCAGTACTGTTGAAATTCTATTTGGGGCCTGTGGGAATAACTGCATGTGTGAAATGGACTTGATCTAAATGCCTTGCATTAATCTTCACCGGGTAATCTCTAGTAATGCAGACAGTAGTAGCCTTTTCTTCTGGTGATCTTTCTATAGAATGGTTGCTAAGGTGTAGTGGTTAAGAACATAAATTCTTTGGCTTCACATAACTAGCCATGAAAACTGTAATTTCTTAGTTTTGTCATTAAGAAATGATACATTTAAAGTTCCTTATGCATTATTATGAATGTTAAATGAGGAAATGTAAAACAATTAAAATTGTACTCAATGATGAGCTGGAGAGTTGGCTCAGTAGTTAAGATTACTTGTTCTTGCAAAGGACAAGGGTTCGAGTCCCAGCACCCACATGGAGTCTCACCATCTCTTGAAGCACCAGGAATACATGTGGTACACAGACATATGTAGACAAAACACACACACACAAAGTAATAAAGTTTTAAAAGTTTAAAAATAAAATAGTGCTCAAAGAATTATGTTTTATATGTGATACGTGTTAATTATTTACATTGTATTGGAATGTAGTTTGTTCATTTTTATAGTTCTTTGTAGATGTAAAGCCTACAAGTGACATGGCTTATGGTAGAGCACCTTACATGGTAGAGAGATTAGAAATGGAATACAAAGGAATAGCAGAATCAGGTATAATCTTTGGGTCTTTTTTCTAGTAACCCACCTTCCATCAGCTAGGTCCCATGTCTCACGGGTCTTGCAGTTTTACAAAACTGCTTGAGTATTTAAAATAATTCAAATAAAAGATTCTGGATTTCACCCTCACATGGCTCATAGGCATCTCCATGTAAAATGAATTCCGTCCAATTTCAAGAGCCCCCACAGTCCTAATAGATACAACACTCTCTCCTGAGACTTATGGCAGAGTCTTAGCCATAAACTCCTTGTAAAACTAGAGAAATCGAGTCACATACCTCCAATATACAATGGTACAGATAGAAAGCTGCCATTCCAACTGGAAGAAATGGTAGCATAGCAAGGAAATAGCAGGCTAAAGCTAAACCAAAACCTAGCACGGTAAACATATCATCTTGGAGTTCCATGACTTACATCCAGGGTACATGATGACATTATCTGAGTTCCAACGTGTTTGAGTATCCTTCCCCAAGGACCCTGCACGAATAGCCTTTCTATTTGATTGTCTCTACTTAGTGCCTGCAGCTTCTATTGGCAGATGTTTCATGTTCCTGGAATAGGCAACATAGTGGAGTTTCTGTGGGAACTTAGGTTTCATCTTCATAGCTACAAGCATCAGTTCCTTGGTACTTCCCTGCAGAGTATCTGATTCTACTATACATTGCTTCAAAAACTTGGAGAAAGCTCTCAGAACCCCATAACTCCTGAATTCTGCATATGTATCTAACCAGCATCCCACGACACCAAGTTATGCTGTTATCTTGAGATATACCTGGGTCCTCTTGTACCTCCAAGTACCTGTATGACTGTCATTGGGAGAACATTTTCCTAGGCTTCTATTTCTCAGAAGAGACCTCCCGCAGCACTCTTTTCCAATGTACGTCCCTCAAATCTACATCCTGGTGTCTTTGACAGATGGGACCTTGCCCTCAGTGTAGCTTTCCTGTTGTACCTAGTTTTTCTTTAATTCTGCTAATCTCTATAATAGTTACAGCCATTCTGTCAGCACCTGCCTTGTTTGCAATTGTGCAGGTGTTCACTCCCTTTTCCTTGCCAAAGTGAATGTTTCCTATGTATGTGCCCATCTTTTTGTTCTGTATCCTCACTATGAATTTGGCTAGCAGTACCCATCAATAACCATGCCACAGCTAAAGTAGTATGATCTCTTGACATTCTCTCCACCAAGCTTATTAGCTCACCGTTTAGGAATTCAGACTCCATTCAAATTTTCAGGACATGGGCAGAAGGTAGTCAGCTTCTTTGCCAGGCTATAACATGGCCTCTAGGCCAGTTCCTGATAGGGTCCTCATGGATCCCTGAACCTTCTTGGACACAGTCTTTACTGTCTTCTATGTTGTCAGCACTGTAGCATTCTGGTTTATATCAGAATGACCCAGTACAGAATTCTTTGGCTTCTCTAGCCCATAGCTGTAAAGCCTTCCACATTTTTCTCATGAGTCACTTCTGAAAGCCCATGAGCCATGTGATCAGGTTTGTCTGAACAGCAGCCCCATTTCTCTGGTACTGACTTAATGAATATTCTCGTGGCCATGAGGAAATACTGACAAGTAACAAGAGAGGAAGAGTTTATTTTGTTCATGCTTTCACATGGACTCCGGTCCATCATTCTGGAGAAGGCATGGCAGAGCCACTCCATGACAGTGGGAAAATGGTCTTATCTCTTCATATGGTAGCTGAACCCAGAAACACAGGCTGCTGTTAGCAGACATAACCTACACAACCTACTCCTTCTGACTCCACTGTATGCAAAATTGGCCACATTTACAAAAAATTTCAAAGCCTCCCAAAACAGAATCACTCTTTGAAGAGCAAGTATTCAAACACACGTACCTTTAATTCACAAATTGCAAAACTATCTTGTAACATGTGTCCGTCATCTTTTCTTTACCGTGACAGAATGTGACAAACTAACAGCTTAGAAGGAGAAAAGATGTGTTTTCTTAGCTCATGGTTTCAACGTTTCAGACTAGGGCCAGCTGGTTATGTTGATTTCAGGCTTACGGCAGGACAGAAAATCATGGCAGGAACATAGGTTAGAAGAAGCCTGTAGTCCTGCCTCAAGTGATGTGGCAGACTTTGTTGACTGCCCATGGGAGGCCTCACCCTCTCTGAGGAATAGATGGGGAGTGGGGTGGGAGAAAGAGGAGGAGCAGGAGAGGGAACTGGGATTGGTAGGTAAAATAAAAAAAATTGTTTAAAAAATAAAAACAAAAATGAAAAAAACAAAAAGCAAAAAAACAAAAAAGAAGCCTGACATGTCATTATAACCAGAGAGTAAGTGTGTGTGTGTGTGGGGGGGGAGAGCTGGGTTGTGGTAGGACAAGATATAAGGATGCATCCTCAGTAAACAAGTTCCTCAGTCGTCATCTTCCATTTCTAGCTCAATCAGCTATGAACTCATCAAGAGACTAGCCTGGCAGTCCAATCACCACTTACTAAAACTACCTGAAGTCTGAGGTGCAAGCCTTAACCACAGGAGAATTTTGAAGAAGCATTTACATCCAAATTGCAACTAGAGGACTCTGTGAGGAGGGAGACTGTGCAGGCTGTACTTAGAAGCCTAAGAGGCAGATGTGCCCTTACCACTGCTCACGAGACAGGTGGACCTTGGGTGTACTTCCAAAAACCTACTACCGCCTTCTGTAAAGTGATGGAGACTCACTGTTTGGTGGGATGATTATTAGGGGAAATTTCTGTGCAGGATTGATAAAGAACCCTGAACACATAAAAATGTTCAATCAGTAATGAGTTATTTCATACAATTCATTCGTTGTCAGTTTCTTTGGTCTAATTTGTAAGTCTTCATAACAAGCAAGCATGTCATAACTGCAAGCTTTGGAGGGAGTTTATTTTGTGCATGTGTTTTGCTTTTTAACAATTTAGTACATTTCTTATAACTACACATATATATCTACATATATAAATATCACCAAAATAATTGTACATCATTTTTAGCACCTCAGAAAGTTCATACTTTTTCCTCTTATCCACCTAGCTGACCCGAAGCTATGAGGAGTCTATTTTCTGTCTCTGTGAATTTTTCAACAAGTTCTGGACATTTTATAAAAAGGCAGTCATGCCATGTTTGGCCAATTTTAATCAGTTTCTTCCATATAATAAAGGCTTTATCCCTCTTGTTGCATGTATTAATACTTCATGTATGGCTAATATTCTGCTATATGGATGCATTACAACTGTTTATACATTCATCCTTCAGAATGATTCTATCTTTTGATTACATAAAGTGATGCAATAAACATTATGTACAAGGTTTTTCTTGTGGGAGCATATTTTATTTCTCTTGAGTATATATTGAAGACTGGACTTGTTGGGTCATACTCCACTTGAGGAACTGTCAGACAGCTTTCCAAAACCATAGCATCATTTGCATTATTATCATTTGTCTTTTTAATATATATAGTTCTGTTAAGTGTAATGCAATTTTCAATGAGGCTATAATTTGTATTTCCCTGATGACTGAAAAGATAGCAATCATTTCATATTGCAATTAACCATGTGTGTGTGTGTGGGGGGAGAATCTTTGAAGAAAATATTTATTCAGGCCCCTTGACCATTTAAAAGTTTGGTTGTTTTCTCAACAATCAATTTTAACACTGATCTGGTTTTTCTTTTTTTTACTGAATTATTACCTTTTGGTAGATGAGAATCAATCATATTTGTGTTGTTGTTCTCCTTTCAAAACACAAACCAGAGGAAATGTTTTCTTTCAGTCAGTGAGCAGCTTTCCATCAAACACTGTGTCTGTTAAGGAGCTTTCAGAAGGCACCTACGGTGAAGTGAGACAGCAGGCACCTACGGTGAAGTGAGACAGGAGGCACCTACGGTGAAGTGAGACAGCAGGCACCTACGGTGAAGTGAGACAGCAGGCACCTACGGTGAAGTGA
>PVIU01016167.1:0-45892 GCA_004026605.1 Ondatra zibethicus | reverse complement strand
GCAGTCCCAGCTTTCAGACAGTGGAGGCCAGAAGATCAGAAGTTCAGAGTCGTTCTTGATTGGGTTGGCTACATGAGATCCTGTCCCAAAAAAGAGAGGAGGTGGCTGGATCACCTGTAATTCCAACACTTGGTGGGCAAGAGGATCAGGAGATCAAAACTAGCCCGAGCTACTGAAACTGAGCTACTTGTCTCAAAACAAAACAAAAAGAAAAGAGAGACCCAGACCTGAAGGGAAAGGAGTGCGTAGGTAACGCATCTGGTGGCTGCAGCCTCCCTGCACCGCTGGCTCTCAGCGGCCATAGAAAGGGCTGTATCTTGACCTCACTGTTTTACTCTGGAACTCATTTTGGGTAGGGCTTGCATCGTTGTTTCAGGCTTGGTTCATCTGACAAGAATTATTGACCTTCTGTGTTTGGGGATAGAAAGAACTCCAAGTCACTTCTGTATTTCAGGGACATAGTATAGTAGGGAAAGTAAACACAGAGACAGCACTGGAGAACTCGTAGGGCAGCCTTGCCTCTCGATTTAGGGGTTCTCTTTGCATGACTGAGTTAGTTTGGCAGAGTGGGTGAGTCACTCGGAGTTGCGTGAGCAGAGAGGAGTAGGTGAGGACTCGCAGTCCGTTGTGACTAAGCCACATTAGTACAGATGAGCTGGAGGGGCGGTGACATCACCAAAGGCTGTGATGAACTTCGTGCTTAGAGTTTGGTCTGACATGGTCTGCTCTTTGAATAGCTTGCATCACTGAAGTGGTAGGGAGGACTACTGCTCCAATGCCGCTTGCCCACAAGGTTCCTGTAGGCTGCACAAATGGCTTGTTCCAATTTTAGTCTATAGCCATAGATTATTGTCTGAAACCAGAAAGAAGCCTGTGCTGGAGGCAGCACAGCCAGACCTACACCCATGAACCATGAAATCCAGCTGTGTACGGCCGCAGATTTATTAGCGTTTTAAAATTATTACTCAAGGAGTGGACTCATAAGATAGGGAGTTCTGTTGATTAAAGTAAAATGTCTGCTTACTCTCTAGGTTTGGAATTGAAACTGCTTGATCCCAACCAGATCCCCAGGGCCTCGATGACAAGTGGTTTGGTTCAGCAGTTCCAGCACACAGTCCTTCCCTCAGTTTCCCCTCTGGTAACCCTCATCTGCACACTGATAGCCATACTGGTAAGAACTTGGCATGTGGTACCCACTTGTTGACTCTTCCTCTGCTTTTCCTATCATAGTACTGGCTGAATTTCCGCTTTCAGCTTTTCCAACTGCAGGATAAGTTCCATAGTTGAATTCCTGCAGACTGGATTATTTCCTAGGAGTTCTCGGTAACTTTGAACATAGCAAGGGAAGATTACCAGAAAAGCCTCTGTGAGAGTCTTGCCAGTGGCTGTTTAAGCCATCTGTCCATCCTGGCACGAGGAAAAAGAAAAGCCCAAGTAGGAGGCATGGAGCATGCTGTGGAGAAGGAGGAAATCTTTGTGGCAAAACATCCAAGCTTTGTTTTGTTTTTCTCATCTTTGGCTAAATGATCAAACGTGTCTGGAAAACAGGATATTTTGTCTTGATAGTGATAATGAATTGAGAGGAACAGCGGCTCTCCACTCATCAGATGAGAGTCCACTGTGGAGCCAGGCTTGGTGGCACAGGCCTGCGGTTCCAGCTCTGCGAAGGTGGAGGCAGGAAGATTGCTCCTTGGGGGCCAGCTGCTGTTAGAGTCTCCGCTCACGCTGTCACTGCTCGGTGACCCCAGCTTTGTGACAGTGTTGGGAGGGTAGTCACACGTTAGCTTTAATTTTGGTTTCTAAATGACCCCACACAATTGTGTGGCAGTTCTAATATGCAGGCCTCTGAGTTCTGCTAATCTCCTTAGTCACAGGCTTTAGCTGATGTTTAGAAAATTCTAAACCCCAGCCTTGGCTAGGGCAGTGGTTCAGTGAGTGAGAGCATGGCGTGCAAACACAAGGATTTCAGACCCTCAGCTCACATGATAAAAACTGCCAGGCGTGACTGCACACATGTGCACGCTTTTAACCCAGCAGTGTGGAGAACAGAGACAGGACGACGGCTGGCATTGCTGACCACCAGCCTAGCGCTAGGCTCGATGAGAGACTCTGTCTCAAAGGAATAACACAGCAGTAGAGTGCACAGCACCAGACATCCTTCTCAGACCGCTTTGTGTGCGTGTGCCCTTACCGACACAAGTGTGCACACAATCACGCTTTGTGTGCATGTGCCCTAACCCATACAAGTGTGCACGCACACTCACGCTTTGTGTGCGTGTGCCCTTACCCCACACAAGTGTGTACACACTCACACTTTGTGTACATGTGCCCTTACCCCACACAAGTGTGTACGCACACATGATGCCAGAAAGAGAGAAATAAGTAAAATATAAAAAACCTGGCAAACCAACAAGAACATGAAACCTCAGCTTTGTAAGCTGTATGTATAGAGAGCAATGGCTTTATTATTGTAAATTTCACTGCAGCTCACGAAGCTGGTAAAATCTAATGCACTATCTCCGAAATTTATATGAATTTTTGTAGTTTGACTTATTAAGTTCAATGGATATTAGCTAATTATACAGATAGTAAGCTGTTAAATTTTATATTCCAGAACTTATCATTTGCTAATTTGGATAAGGGTCATTTTGATGAAGTAAATACATATCCCTGTGGTCTTGTATTTTCTTTTGTAGCTCTAGCTGTGGGGTACTGCACAGAGTTCTGGGTTACGCCAGGGAGCTGGAGATTCCCCTGGCTCTGCTCTTGGCAAACGTGACACAGACTGTGTTTGCCTGCGCCTTGCTCAGCAATGACACTGAAGTTCTGTCTCTGCCTGTTGCTTCTAGCCCTCTGTTTTCTGTCTTTGGTTTAAACCCCAAGGGCCCAGAGGCTTTCTCCGATGCCTGATTCTTTGTGCCTTGAGTTCCTTCATGTTTGGGTGGCATGTCCATGAAAAAGCCATACTCCTTGCGATTCTCCCAATGAGGTAAGCAAATAGCTCAGAGTCACTATGTTTCAAAGTGTCCTAACTTTGTGCTGTTCTCGTCATGTCCAGTGGGGAGGAATAGACAAGGGCAAAGGAATGAGGATGATGGATTGATTGACTTGAATCTTTAGACCTGTGAGGGTTCTGAGATGTGCCAACATCCATTCATTGTTCCTGTATATTTGATGATTAAATACCACAATTGGTCTGGGTGCTGGGTGGAAAGACCATCACCCTTGGCATCATCATATCGGTAAAAACAAAGCCCTGGTGTTCCCTGTCCTTAGCCCACGAAAGGACCAAGCATTACAAACGTCTCCATGTGTGTCCACTTTAGACTCCCAGAGCTGGTTCTTTCTTAGCTTCTTGCTTTGCAAGCTTTATTTTGAGCTACTCAGCAACCTTTAGGATAATTGGGATAAATTGATGTAATCCCAATTAGAATCTGCAGAAACCAGGGATCTGAGAGCATGTGACTTACCAAAATTACATAGCTGAACCTATTTTGGTGGCACATGCCTGTATCCCCCAGGCTGAGGAGGCTGAGGCAAGAGGATCATGAGTTCAAGGCCATTCTGAGCTGTATACCAAGATGCTGTCTTAAAAACTAAGTCACAGGGCTAGCAAGTCACTGTTAGGACTTCAGCCTGCCCTTACGCTGCTGAGTTTTGTGTTCTTACTTGTTTTGCTTTTTTTATTGTTGTTATTGTTTTTGAGACAGAGTTTCTCTGTGTAGTCCTGGCTGCCCTGGAACTCACTCTGTGGAACCAGACTGGCCTCAAACTCAGAAATTCCCTTGAAGTGCTGGGATTAAAGGTGTGCACCAGCTCGGTGCTCTTTTTGATAGTACTATAAATGGAACAATATCCGTTGACCCTCATTAAAATCCAGCACATAGATGAGAAGGGAATCTGCCTCTTTCTATTTTGAGAGGTTTCTCAAGTCAAGAGAAATCATTTAAACTATGATCAGTATCGTATCTTTGTAGCCATAGAACTTCCAGATTACAAGGTAGAGCAGACTCTGTTCTGAACTCACACCGCAGGTCCAGGGATCATCTAAAAGATTGGCTGTAGGTTTGGAAGTGAGATTCTTGAGTAGTTTCCCGCTCTTTCTCCACTGAGCAGCTGCCGATTCTTCATTCACTTCTTACAGGAAGGCAACTCAGCAAAGCAAGGTTTTCTCTCTCTCTCTCTCTCTCTCTCTCTCTCTCTCTCTCTCTCTCTCTGTGTGTGTGTGTGTGTGTGTGTGTGTGTGTGTGTGTGTGTGTGTGTGTATACACACACAACACCCTGGGGCTGGAGAGATGGCTCAGCGCGTAGAGCTCTGACTGCTCTTCCAGAGGACTCGGCTCAGTTTCCAGCACCCACTTGACAGCTGTAATTCTGCTTCCAGGGGATCAATGCCTCTGACCTCCACAGGCACCAGGCACGCCTGCACAGTCACAGACGTGTGTGCGCACAGACATACTGTGTGTACACATAAACAAAACTTTGGAAAAACTTTTAAAAAAGCATAGTAAATTCTCATTTGAGTTGGACGCGTAACAGACTCAATGTTTATTTCGTAGGGGATTATCAGTGTTTGTTTTATGAAGGGATTGTCGGTATTTAATTTAGCCAGTCCTAAGAATAATAATACACATACTTATTTAAGCTGTGCAGTCACTTTCAGTTGTGTTAAGGAATTACTGTAAGAACTTTTACTTTTAGCCTTTTGTCTGTGGAGAAAGCAGGGGACGCGACAACTTTTCTGATTCTGGCCACGACGGGACATTACTCCCTCTTCCCTCTGCTCTTCACTGCCCCAGGTAAGCAGTTTCTGCTTAGCAAGATGCGTTTGGTCACCGTGCTCTTTCCATTCAGACCTAAAAGCCAGTGAGCTCTAACCTAAATATCTGGGAAGTCTTATGGAAGAAAAGATTTTTGCTCTTTCTCTTAAGTAAAACCTCCAGTTTGCCCCTAGTTTTAAGTATATTTAGATGTCTCAGAAATGGTTAGCTAGGTGTGGTGGCACATACCTTTAATCCCAGCACTCAGGAGTTAGAGGGAAGTGGATCTCTGTGAGTTCAAAGCCAGCCTGGTTGACAGAGAGCTCTGGGCCAGCTGGGTTATGTAGAGAGACCCTGTCTGAAGAAAAGAGAACTTCAGCAATGTCCGTGTGCTCTCTTGACGTCTGTGTTTTGTCCTTTAACAGAGCTTCCCATTAAAGTCTTCCTCATGCTCCTGTTCACCGTGTACAGCGTCTCCTCCCTGAAGACACTCTTCAGGTACAAGCACATTCGAGGGTGTATTCGCTTCTGTGAGACATTTGCTCTTCAGTTGTCAAAGAGGATTTCAAATGTATTTTCAAGTTGAGACCAGGGTGATGGTTCAGATGGTAAAGCTTTCAGTGTAAGCAGGAGGGCTGGAGTTCAAATCCCCCGCTCCACAGAAAACAGGCACCATGTGATCCTGTAGTCAGTCCCAGCACTGGGTAGGTGGGAGACAGCATTCCAAGCCTGCTGGCCAGCCATTGTAGCCAAACCATTTTGCCCAAGTTCAGCAAAAGACTCTCTCTCTCTCGTGTGTGTGTGTGTGTGTGTGTGTGTGTGTGTGTGTGTGTGTGTGTGTGTGTTCCGGTCTCAAAAAATAAGTAGAGGGCCTGGAGCAGTTAAGAGCACTGGCTGCTCTTCTAGAGAATCCATGTTTGATTCCCGGCATCCATGTAGTGACTCAAAACCCTCTGTGACTCCAGTCGCAGGTGTCCAGCACCATTTTTCTTACCTCCACAGGCACTAGACACACACATAGTACACAGACATACATAAAGGCAAAACACTCATACACGTGAAATGAATAATTTTCAAAATAAGGTAGAGAAGCAATTCTGTAGACACCTTCCTTCAGCCTGTGGCCCCCCCCACAAAGTTATCACTAATTCATAGCAGTAACAGAGCTGTTGGAAGCCCTTGGTAAGCAGAGGGGAGAGTCCCTACCCTGTCCTTGTGACATAACAGCCTAAGTTATAGCCTTAGTTTAGGGGTTACATGAAGAAGTCTGCCTAGTTCAAAAACCTTATTTGAAAACCAAAGACTAGAATATGAGGTCTTATGGATATGGTGGCCTAGCTACAGATACAAACGGAAAAACTAAAATACTCACACTATGAAAAGTTATTAGAAAATTGTGCTCAGAATTTTTAACCTTCTAAACTATGTACTATTATTCCTATGATTTTTTGGACTCAGCAGTTAAAGGCTAGGCTTACAACCAAAAGTATAAGAGTTACTTCTGTTTTAACAGAATAAAGCACATTTCTAGAATCCCTGGTTCCATGTGTGTTCTTACTCCGCTGTCACAATGCCCAGACACTGTTATGTCCTCTACAGAACTAATATTGTCTGAGCAGCGTAGGTAAGTGTGGTAGATTAAATTGTTGCAATGATAGTGTGTCAGAGATAATGTTTTTCCGACATGTGAAGCTTCAGTGCAGTCCCCGACCTCAGCGCTGGCTGTTGTTCATAGAGGATGCGGGTGGGAGACATTAGCTGGATGTTTGCTGACCAGATGTGACTCATCTAAAATCAGACTTCTCTCCCTCAGAAAAGAAAAACCTCTTCTTAACTGGATGGAAACTGCCTACCTCCTCGGCCTGGGGCCTCTGGAAGTCTCCTGTGAATTGATATTCCCTCTCACCTCCTGGAACCTGAAGTACCCCTTCATTCCTTTACTGCTGACCTCAGTGTATTGCGCGGTGGGCATCACATACGCCTGGGCCAGGCTGTGCATTTCAGTGCTGACCGGCTGTCTTGTTGGCAAGACAAAGAAGCAATGAGTAAAGACGCGTTTGGATGGAAGCCAGGCACTTACTTCATGGCTATTACTCAGAACTTGAAGCAAGTTGCCAGTAGCAGGGTCTGTTTATTTTGTAATCTGTTTAAGGACCATTCTTCCACACTTGGCCTTGTCCTGCCTAGCAACCTGATTGTTTCCATGGTAAGAAGCCACTTGCCCTCTCTAAGCAGCAAAGCACATTTGAGAAAGCTCTCGCTTTCCTCTGTTAAAATACTCTGCTGTGCCCACTGAGGGAGCCCAGAGGTGACTAATAGCATAGTGTTCCATAGCTGTTCTGACCATCGTTAGGATGCAACGTGACTAGAGTCTATACCTAAGGAAATATAAATAAAATGCCGTTTTATATTTACACATAAAATATCAAAATGTTTTGGGTCATTATCAACCCTTGCATTTATTTTCCTGTTGGCACGCACACGGGCAGATGGTGTATTGTCTCTGTTCTGTACACCTTGTTCCAGGAGAGTTGTTCTTATGAATGATACAGCGATAACACTCAACAAGCCAGGAGATATTTAATGTGCTGCTTTGGCAAAGCCACTGAGCCTCCAGGCCACAGTAAGAACTTCTAGTCATTTCTCTCACAGCAAGCCCTGCAGTTCAGACAAGGACATCGCATGACCCTTCCTCTTGTGAACACACTGGAGTGGTTTCAGCTCCTCTCCCTTTATTTATTGGAGTTTTTGTTTTGGTTTTGTTTTTTGTTCTGTATAGCTTTGGAGCCTGTCCTGGAACTCCCTCTGTAGACCAGGCTGGCCTCAAACTCTCAGAGATCTGCCTGCCTCTGCCTCCCAATTGCTGGGGTTAAAGGCATGCACCACCACCACCTGACTATTGTTTTATAAGATTTGTTTATTTTTATTTTATGTGTGTTTGTGTTTATGTGTGTATGTACCCGTGTGTATATGTATGCAACATGTGTATTTGGTGTCTAAACACCAGAAGAGATACAGGTGGTGTGAGCCACATTATCTGGTGTTGCAAGGAGCCGCCTGGCTAGCTTAGACCCAAAATAATCACACAGAAACTGTATTAATTAAATCACTGCTTGGCCCGTTAGCTCTAGCTTCTTATTGGCTAACTCTTACATATTAATTTAACCCATTTCTGTTAATCTGTATATCACCACGAGGTCATGACCTACCAGCAAAGTTTCACCACGTCTCCAGCAGCTCCTTGGCTTCTCTCAGACTTGGCCCTCCTTTCTCCCAGCACACAGCCTAGGTTTCCTCGCCTCGTTCTGTTCTTCCCTGCCATAGGCTCAAAGCAGTTCTTTATTCATTAACCAATAAAAGCAACACACAGACTGAAGGACCTCCCACACCAGTCTGGAAGCTGGGAACCAAACTTTGGTCCTCTGCAAGAGCAGCTGTTGTCCCTACCGATATCATGTCCCCTTTTCTCCCTTTTCTTGAGACTACTTCATAGACACTTTTTGTTTAGGTCCTCAGTTTTCCAACCATGTGCCACACATTCCAGTTCAGCACATAGTAGCTGACACAGGAACTGGTATACATGGTATTTACCCATTATCCACTACAGACCCAAGAAAGCCCACAGCCGGTGTCATCTTAGGGTGTGGTCCAGTCACCCCGTCTGTTGTCTGTGGTCCCAACAGTAAAGACAGGGATTGTGTGGAGGGAAGGGAAGCACACGCCAGCTCCCCCATCGCCCGTGCACCTTGTCCAGGCCCAGCCTCAAATGGTATCATGTGTGTGTAAACATTAAACCTAGCACAGCATGGTGATTAAAGAAGAGTCATACAGCCTGCTTGGAGAGCAAGCTCTCGTTATGTGTTTATGTGTAAGCGTGTGCACACCATGGCACCCACCTGTGGAAGTCTGGCGTAACACAGGGAGTCGGTTCTTTCCTTTGACCGAGTGGGTACTATGGTTGAGTTCTGGTTACTTGGTGGCAAACACGTTAACTCACTGAGCCATCGGACATTATTTAACCATTCTTTACCACGGTGTCTTTATCTCTAAAATGATTATCAGTTGCTGTTTGTGTTCTCTACTCCTCCTGAACTCGGGGTCTGCCACCATGAATTGCTGCGATATTTGAATGTTTGCCTGTTTTCCTCAAATCCCACATAGGGGTCTAGATGTTTGACACAGGTCCCACCAGTTAGAGGCCAGAGGATCGGGAGTTAAAAGACGCCCTCGGCTACATAACGAGGCTGAGCCCAGCCCACATGAAAATCTTGACTACAATAGAACAGCAAAGTAGAGCCCTCACGATGACAGTAAAGGTGTCTGTCACAAACCCTGTCACTCAGGTTCTGTCCCCAGAACTCATGGGAGGCAAGAACTGACTCCTGAAGTTTTTCTCTGACCTCTTTTGTGTGTCGTGTGACCCCCCCCACACACACAATAAACAGGCATGGTGGCTTATGCCTTTAATCCCAGCACTGGGAGGCAGAGGTAAGAGCATCTCTGAATTTGACACCAGGCCACGGCTACATAGGAAGACTTTATCTCAAAAAACAAACAAACATCCAGGTGGTAGTGAGTGCAGCCTTTAATCCCAGTACTCGGGAGGCAGAGGCAGGCGGATCTCTGTGAGTTCAAGACCAGCCTGGTCTACAGGAGCTAGTTCTAGGACAGGCTCCAAAGCGACAGAGAAACCCTGTCTCGCAAAACCAAACAACAGCAAACACCTAATGTTTCGCCACATGTTTGCCAGCCACCAAACCATTTGAGAAAACCTAAAAGTGATTCTATTTCTCTTTGAGACAGGTCCTATCTCAAAGCCTGTCCCTGGCTGTCCTGGGATTCACTATGTAAAGCAGGCTGGCCTCAGACTCACAGAACTCCTGCCTCTGCCTCCTAGTGCTGGGATTAAAGGCGTGCGCCATCTTTACCTCCTTTGTGTTTCGTGTATGTGTGTGTGTGTGTGTGTGTGTGTACTGCCATGCCTGGCATGGTCAAGTTCAATGAGTTAATTTAGATGCCAGTGCAAATTAAATTACGATTTGTAGGCTGTCACTCTGGACGTGACGGATGGCAGAATGAGAGTGCCCACTGGTGTGGGGATTTCCTGAGCAGCGCAAGCTTCTCCCCACTAGCAGGGCAGCTCAGTGGGCAAAAGTGTTTGCCGCCAGCCTGAAGATCTGAGTTCCATCCCTGGGATGGAAGGAGGTAAACTCTTATGAATTGTCCTCTGACACCCACACCTACACATATATACAAAAGTAAAATGTAACTTTAAAAAAATTAAAGTTGGGCATGGCAGAAGAGGCAAGTGGGTCTCTGTGAATTCAGGGCCTTAGGAAAATGTTAGTGGTGTGGCAGGGCCGGGGGAGGCAGTGAAATGGTGGCTTAGCGGTTAGGAGTGTGTGCTACTCTACCAGAGTTCAGATCCCAGCACCCTCATCAGGTGGCTCACAACCACCTGCCATCCCAGCTCTGGAGAACCTGATGCTCTTCCTGCCTCAGTATAGGCATGTGCACAGACTTCCCCCTCCACACACCAGAAACAATTTAAAATAACTTATAGTTGAGTGTTGTGGCACATGCCTGTAATCTCAACACTTAAGTTAGAGTCAGGAAGGTTCAGAATTCAAAGTCATCCTCAACTACATAGCAAGTATGAAGTCATCTTGGGAAATGGGAACCTGTCTCAAAAAATAACACACAAAGAAAAGAAAACCTGAGTCCGTACAGGTATCACACCTAGTTTGTGTGGGGCTTGGGCTTGAACCCACGGCCTTATCCATGCTGAGCAAGCCCTCTTATCAGCTGAGCTACATCTCCAGCCCCACTGGTCTATTTATTTCTCTTGTCCAAAGAGCACTGTTGTAGCAAATCCTTCTCTGTATTGCCAGCTCCCAAATAACAACATGGAGACTTATCATTAATTATGAAAGCTTGGCCTTAGCTTAGGCTTGTCCCACTAGCTCTTATAACTTAAATTCACCCATTTATTTGTTTATTTTGGTTTTTCAAGACAGGGTTTCTCTGTAGCTTTGGAGCCTGTCTTAGAACTAGCTCTTGTAGACCAGGCTGGCCTCGAACTCACAGAGATCCGCCTGCCTCTGCCTCCCGAGTGCTGGGATTAAAGGCTTGTGCCACCACCGCCCGGCCACCCATTTATTTTAATCAACATTCTGTCACATGGCTCGTTATCCTCTCTACTGCTCATGCTGCTTTCTGAGTCTGGCTGGCAACCCTGCCTTTCCTCTTCCCTGAGGCCTCTCTGTCCCCAGAAGCTCCGCCTGACCTCTTCCTGCCAAACTATTGGCCATTCAGCTCCTTATTAACCACAGTGACAGGTCTTCACACAGTGTAAAGTAACATTCTGCAACACTCTGAACACGTTTACCAGGTACACTGTTTAGGCTTACAGATGGAAGGGGGAGTGCCGGGAGATACTGATGGATAAAGGATCTGTATTCGTACACACAGGGAGCGTGGACTCCAGGCATGGTTCATTAAGCATTTTATCAGTATTGTGTGTGAGACTGGAGAGATGGCTTGGTGGTTGAGGGACCATATTGTTTTTCTAGATTTCTCTGTGTAACTGCTCTGGCTGTCCTGAAACTTGTAGACCAGGCTGGCCTCAAACTCCCAGAGATCTGCCTGTTGGAATTAAAGGCGTGCTCCACCACTGCCAGCTAGCACTCAAGTCTTTGATGCATATATATTTGTATCGACCTGTGGTTTAGTGAGCAGTCTTCTGGATAAAATGCAAAATGTCACCCATGAATGGACAGGACATGAAAACATTTTAGTTCGGTATCAGGACACAGCCCTTATTCTGGGAAAGTGAGCAGAGACTGGGCAATCATCTGACAGGATGTTAGAGCTTCCTTCTTTATTTCACTCCTTATCGTAAGGGAACCGTCCCCTCAGCCGTGTACATAGACCTGAAGGCCCAGAGGGAATCAGTTAGCAGACTATCACCATAACTGAATCTCAAGAATAGGTTAAATGATCCTCTCCGGGCCTTCGCTGAATACTTTGTGGCTGACCGTACCTTAATTTTAGACTTTGGAGGGTATAACTGCAAATGAACCCCAGAAAGCTAGCTTTTACGGAATTCAATAAATAAACTATCCATCGCGACCACTTATGGGTGTTGACTGTTGAATGCAAAGATATCTTTACTGAAGAACTATTGGAGGAGAGGGAACAGGTGAGGGAGAACGGGGGAAATTTTTCCCATGTGAGAACTGGGCAAAAATAAATGTCAATGTGTCCTAGTCTTTGCCCACTTTGGGTCACCTACTGTACCCCTGGACTGGATCCGTCTGGCCTCCCAAGCTCTCACTCCAACCTTAGGGCGAGCCTTCACGCCTCGTGGGCCACTTAGTAGCCCGGAACCTCGCGTGCTGCTGCTCCTACGGCTGCACGCACGGGGGAAGCTTTTGGGCTCTGCACCGCCGTCCGCTCTGCCCTTCAGTCCGGAGGTCGGAGGAGGACGGTACCGGTCGCGGCGACCGCCGTGGTTTCTCTCAGAGCCGGGAGTCTTTGAGGTCAGACCTCACGTGGAGCCGGCATCAATATGATGAACGGCCGGCCGGGCCATGAGCCCTTGACATTCCTGCCGGATGAGGCCCGGAGCCTGCCCCCGCCCAAGCTGAGCGACCCGCGCCTCGTCTACACCGGCTTCCTGGGCTACTGCGCCGGCCTGCTGAATAACGCGCTGCAGAGGCGGCCTGTGCTTAAAGCAGGTGAGGGCTGCGTGCACGGGAGCCGCCGGAGGAGGGGCGCGGGCTGCCCGCCGTGGTCCCCCCACCCCACCCCGGATCCCTGCTTTCCCGGGCCTGGCGCCTCCCGGAGCTCCTCCGAACCGAACTAAAGAAACCCGAGTGCGGCGCTGCGGGAAACTCTAGATCCCACCGTTAGCTCGCGCTGTAGTTCATGTACACGGTCGCGCACTCCGGGGCTCGCGCTGCTGTCGCTCGGATGGGCGTGATAGCCGTAGGAGTCAGAAACAAAATAGGAACATGGGAAAGTAGTGCCACTGCCGGGGACCCGGAGCCTAAGAGCGGTTAAAGCGCCTTGTCCACGGTCACGTGGCTAGTTAAAGGGGCGGAGCTTGCGCTTGTGTGTGTTCAGAACTGAGCTTCACAGACTTGAAGCCCGGAAGAATAATCTATGGATCCCGTGAAATTACCGGTTTGATTCCTAAGGTCTGGGGAAGGGGCTAATGTGTGCAAACTCCCAGACGCTACTGCCGCTGCCGTCCTGGGAGCAACCTACTGAAAGGGGACTCTCACTAAACTAGCAAGCCTTATATTATAGTATGTCACTGGCTTCCTGTCAAGATTGATTATAGCTGACCCAATAGCTATGCTAAGAACTGTAGAATTCCAAAGACAGAAAAAGAAAGAAAGGAAGGAAGCTAACTCTGGGTGTCTTTGAACTTTGTTATATTATTTGTGTATGGGTATGTGGGGGAGCAGATGACAGCCTGGAGCTTTAACTCGGTCGGCTTCTCAGGCTTGGTAGCAAGTGCCCTTATCCACCTCACTAACTGTGAACTTAACTTTGAATATCAGGCGAAGTTAAAAGAGCTCTCTAGGCCTGGGGAGGAGGTACAAGGGCTTCTGAAAGCGGGTGCATTCGATTGCTTCGTGTGCAAGATTAGGATAATGAGCTGAGTTTAGTCGGGTTTGTCAGCTATATAAGCCATCAGTTGGAGCTAAGGACCACAGTTGCAAGAAAGCTAATGAAATGGTCCCAGCCACTAGGAATCATCCCAGTTAGTCATCTCTGTGTTAGGCTTGGAGGTCTGCATCCATGAACTCCTGGGACCACTAGTACACGAATACTGTTGGGATCCCATCTCTCTTGGAAGTGATCTTTTGTTTGTTTGTTTGTACTGCTAGGGAGAGCTTTATCTCTCTCACACCACATTCATCTAAGCCTGTGACTTGGGAACTATGTGTTTTTATTCCATCGTTTTCTATCTGTGTCCCTTCGGCAGGTCATGTGGTCAATCTACGGGTTTTCTCATCTAACAAATGAGAATAACGGAGCTTCGTGTGTTTGTTGTGACAGCTCAGTGATTCCTGTAGATAAGGTGTGTAACACACAAAAGATGCTGAGTAAGAAGGAAGTGCCTAAACTTTCTCTGTGCCAGACACTGGGGCACATACTGAGTAGATATGGTGAAGAACTGCCCTTAAGAAGCAAGTCAGAGCCAGGCGGTGGTGGCGCACGCCTTTAATTCCAGCACTCGGGAGGCAGAGGCAGGTGGATCTCTGTGAGTTCGAGGCCAGCCTGGTCTACAAGAGCGAGTTCCAGGACAGGTTCCAAAGCCACAGAGAAACCCTGTCTCGAAAAAAAAAAAAAAAAAAACAAGTCAGTCAGAAATACAAATAAAATATCTGTTACTGATCTCGGAGTAGTAGATAAGTGCTTTGATAGAAATCTCGTGATTTCTTTGGGAGCATGAAAGAGGTACAAGTGTGAGAGAAGATGCCCTGTAGAAAGTACAGACGGGCTGGGATGTGGACTGGGCGTCACTGTGCCCACGTCAGCTTTTCTTCAGGAAGCTGGAGAAGAGTATGTGCTTTGTGCCAGGTGCGGTGCTGCATGCAGCCCCTGGGGGGCAGAGGCAGGCAGATCTCTTTTCATTCAAGGCCAGCCTGGGCTACAAAGTGAGCTCCAGGCCAGTCGGGCTTTGCAGTGAGACCCTTTCTCCAAGAAAAAGAAGAGCAGATGCTTTGGGGTGTGACACTGTCTCTACTCTGCTAGTGACTTAATTCCAAGGACATTTTCTGTCTCTGTAGGAATGAAGTAGAGCATTGACAGCCCTTAGGAGGAGAGTTCTGAGCTCCTTGCACATCCTTTGTTGCTGTTGGATATGGTAGTGCGGAAGGAAGTCTGTTTTCCTCTACAGCAGTTACTGAACACTCAGTTCTTAGACCTTCTCCACTCATGGCACGCTTTGCACAAGAAATTGTTAAGTAACTCCCAATGTGTAGAGTGTTAGTTTGTTGGTTGTTTGGTTTTGTTTGTTGGTTGGTTGGGTTTTTTTGGTTTTGGTTTTTTGAGACAGGGTTTCTTTGTGTAACTGTCCTGGCTGTCCTAGAACTCACTCTGTAGACCAGGCTGGCCTTGAACTCCCAGAGATCTGCTTGCCTCTACTTCCCGAGTGCTGGGATTACGTGTGTGCACCAGCACCACCCGGCCTAGAATTTCTTCTTATTCTGTTGCCTGTCACCTGTGTTTAAAAACCCTTGTTGAAAAAAAAAATCTACTTGTATTTGCAGATGGTGGTGGTTCAAGCCTTTAATCCCAACACTCAGGAGGCAGAGGCAGGCGGATCTCTGTGAGTTCAAGGCCAGCCTGGTCTACAGAGAGAGTTCCAGGACAGCCAGAACTACACAGAAATTCTGTCTTGAAACCAACCAAACAAACAAACAAAAAACCTTGTTGATAACCACTTTGAGTTAGTTGGTAATTAAGTCTCTTAAAATTAAGTGTTGAGGGCTGGAGAGATGGCTCAGAGGTTAAGAGGTCCTGAGTTCAATTCCCAGCAACCACATGATGGCTCACACCCATCTGTAATGAGATCTGGTGCCCAGAACACTATATACACAATAAATAAATTTAAAAAAAAATTAAGTGTTGATTTTTAGGTTAACATTAGTAATGTATCATATGCAAATAGCACAATGACTTCCAGGTTTAGGCTCATCAAATGAAAGAAAGAAAAAGTGATTGTGGAGGAAAACTACAGAGAGAAAGGCAGCTGGAGAAGTAAGGCCAAGCCAAGCCTTGAGTCCTGGCCTCAGTTTCTAAGACGTGTGTAAGGGCTTCTGCCAAGTGTGGGCCGCTGTGTAGTCCGGGGCCGTTGGAGAGCCCCTAGCACTGGCTTACCCTGGCTCAGAGAACCAGTTTGGGGAATTAGTGGCCGTTTGAAGCAGAAGAACCTGGACCCAGCTTGGCAGTGGTGGTGTAACATTTAATCCCAGCATTCGGGAGGCAGAGGCAGGTGGATCTCTGTGAGTTCGAGGCCAGCCTGGTCTACAGATCCAGTTCCAGGACTACACAAAGAAACCCAGTCTTGAAACAACAACAGAAGTGCCTGGACTCTGCAGTTCCAGACCGTAAGAATATCTTGTGGGGCTGGAGAAGCGGCTCAGCTGTTAAGAGCACTGACTGCTCTTCCAGAGGTCCCGGGTTTGGTTTCCAGCAACCACATGGTGGTTCACAAATGCCTGTAACTTGAGTTCCAGAGGATCCAGCACCCTCTTTTGACCTGCACAGGTATTGCATGCATGTGGTGCACATACATATATGCTTAGTCACACACACACACATACATAAAAATATTGTTTAAATATATTTTTATTGCTTTCTGCATTTTCCAGAATACCTTTTTTGCCTTGATTTGCAGATTACTAGAACGAGAAAGATAGAGTAGGTTTTTGTTTGGTTGGTTTTTGCTTTTTCAAGACAAGGTTTCTCTGTGTTGACCTGGGTGTCCTGGAATTTTGCTCTGTACACAAGGCTGTCCTTGAAATAAGAAATCAGAGATCCATGCCTCTTCCTCTGAAATGTTGGAATTAAAGGCGTGTGCCACCACTACCCATCGGGTATTTTTTTTTTCAGAGGTAGTAACTTTACTTGCCCAAAGTCATTCATTAATTTAATAAATATAGAGTAGGTGCTATATGCTGATTGATAAACCCAGGTGCATTAGACATTCTTGCCCTGATTGTAGAGACAGGAACAAATTAGGATACACCTTGTAATAGAAACGAGTTCGCCCTTTGTCCTTCGTAGGGTTTTTGTTTGGTTGGTTGGTTTTTTAGATTTTTATTTATTTATTTATTTGATTTTTTTTTTTCGAGACAGGGTTTCTCTGTCGCTTTGGAGGCTGTCCTGGAACTAGCTCTTGTAGACCAGGCTGGCCTCGAACTCACAGAGATCCACCTGCCTCTGCCTCCCAAGTGCTGGGATTAAAGGCGTGCACCACCACTACCCGGCTAGATTTATTTTTTTTTTATGTGCATTGATGTTTTACCCACATGTATAAATGTGTGAAGATGCCAGATCCCTTTAACTGGAGTTACAGACAGTTGTGAGCTGCCATGTGGGTGCTGGGAATTGAGCTAGTGCCCTTAACCACTGAGTCATCTCTCCAGCCCTTAGGGCTTCTGTCACTGTGGAGAGCCACCATGACCACAGTAACTCTTAGAAAGGAAACCATCTAAGTGGGGCTGGTTTAGTCCATTGTCATCATGCTGGGAAGCACAGCAGCACTCAGGCAGACGTGGTGCCGGGGAGGTAGCTGCACGTCCTACTCAGGCAGACGTGGCGCCGGAGCGGTAGCTGCAGGTCCTACTCAGGCAGACATGGCGCCGGAGCGGTAGCTGCACGTCCTACTCCGGATCGAAGGCAGCAGAAAGATGGCCACACTGGGCCTCAGAGCCCACTCACCCCATAGTGGCACACCTCCCCCCCAAACCACGTCTGCTCCAACAAAGTCACAAGTCCGAATACTGCCACGTTCTGTCGGCCGATGCGGGCCATTTTCTTTCAAACCAGCGCATCCTTTGAACCCCACAAACTGGGAAGCCACTGTGGAGAAGTTGGTGTCTGAGGCCATAGCGTGATGCAGTTGCTGGGCACTGCAGTAGCCGGAGCATTGCTTCACAGACGAGGGAGGGAGGGGTCAGAGGTGACCAGGTCAACACTGGACTGGAGCCGGGTGCTCTGGCCTGAGAGGGGTAAGCTCTGGAGGAGGAGAATTGATGGGCTTCGAGTCTGGGTGTGGGAAAGAGGCTGCCGGCTGGAAGCGCTGGTGAACCGGCCTGCCGCTCTCGAGATACAGAGGGAAAACTGCAGTTGCCAGTTCCAGTCTGAGCCGTGTGAGACCCTTGGGGGGGGCGTGTTCCCCGTGGTGCAACGTAAAAATGAAATCCTTTGTGCGCTCTGACTGACTGTTGCTTTGGGGTCTGTCAATTACAGGCTTGCATCGCCAGCTTCTATACGTTACTTCCTTTTACTTTGTCGGATATTATTTTTTAAAACGTCAAGAGTATTTGTATGCCTTGAAGGACCGTGACATGTTTGGGTATATCAAACTGCATCCAGAAGATTTTCCTGAGAAAGGTATTTCATGTTAATTGAAAATTGAGAAGCCTCTTTGTTTACTTTGTCTCCCTTTCCTGGGTTAATGTTCTCCATGTCCATGGCTTCAGGACATGGTGTGTGGACTCCACATATTCTTTAGTAGACCACTCCCTTGAGTCCATAGGAAATGTCCTTTATAAGAACATGTCCATTCTGAATGGCCCCTCTCACCACCTCGTCACATCCAAGGCCTCCCCCTTCTTACTTATTTATATCATCATCATCACCACCATTAGTAGTAGTAGTATATGGATGCTTTGCTCACATGTGTGTGTGTGTGCACGCACAGAAGAGGCCAGAAGAAAATGTTGGGTCCCCTGGAACTGGAGTCACAGTCATGAGCAGCCCGTGCTCCTAGCTGCTGTGCTGTCTCTCCAGACCTTTGTTTCTTTTGTGAATTCTGAGGAATAAGCCTGGGGCCTCATACACACGCAGCAAGTGTTCCACTCCAGAGCCACATCCCCAGCCCAAGAAGTCGAATTTGTTTTAAGTGTAACTTAAGAATGACTGTGGTGTGCTTCCTTCACAGAGAGGAAGACATACGGTGAGATTCTGGAGGTGTTCCATCCGGTGCGCTAAGGGCTGCAGAGGCTCCAGTTCACCCCAGCCTGAGTGCTTTCCCAATTTTATGGAATATCTTTCTGTGACAGTTGACGTTTAGGTTAATCAGTGTAATTAAAATAGTTATTATAAGCACTTTGCTCTTTTGATGCTTTCTGTTTGTGTGCGTGCGTCCATACGTGTGTGTGTGTGTGTCTGTGTCTGTGTGTGTGTGTGCATGTGCAGGTTTGTACACTTGGATATCCAAGGCAGCCAGAAGAGGGTGTCCAGAGCCCTGGAACTGGAGTCTGCATAAGTGGCTGTGAGCTGCCTGGAACTGGAGTCTATAAGTGGCTGTGAGCTGCCTGGAACTGGCAAGAGCAGCACACACTCGTAACTGCTGAGCCACCTCTCCAGCAAGGCTCCTTTTGAAAACTTTTTATGCATTAGCCAGATGTGGTGGTGCACACCCTTAATCCCAACACTGAGGAGGTAGAGGCAGGTAGATCTCTTTGAGATTTTGGCCAGCCTGATCTACATAGCAAGTTCCAGGTCAGCAAGGGTTACATTGTGAGATCCTGTTTCAAAAAACGACCAAAAATAAATGAATGAATGTTCAGTTGGTTTGTTGTTTTGGAGCTGGGTCTGCTATAACCCAGCTGGCCTTGATTACTATGTACCTGAGAATGACCTTGAACCCCTGATCCGCCAGCCCTCACCCCCTAAGTTTGGAGGTCTCAGGAATATACTACCATACTCATCTTGGGACAGGATCTTGCTGTGTATGTCAGGCTGGCCTCAAAGCCGCACTTCAGCCTACCAAGTGCTAGAATTAGAGGTGTATGCCAGCACTAACCCTGACCTCTGAATCGTGGTTTGTTTCAATTTTTATTTATTTTTTCTCATAAAATACATCCCAGCCACAGCTTCTCCCTCAACTCCTCCCAGCCCCCACACCTGCCCTCTCACCTAGATCCACTCTTTTTCTCCCTCCCTTACCTCCTCCCAAATAAGAGCAGGCTTCAGCTGGGCAGTGGTGGTGCACACCTTTAATCCCAGCACTCGGGAGGCAGAGGCAGGCAGATCTCTGTGAGTTTGAGGACAGTCTGGTCTACAGAGTGAGTTCCAGGATAGGCTCCAAAGTTAACACAGAGAAACCCTGTCTCAAAAACAAAAACAAAAAAAAAAAACACCAGGATCCCCAGGGACATTAACTGAACATGGACATCTGGACATCAAATGAACAGCAAGATTGAATAGGACCAGGCACAAACCCTCACATCAAGACTGGGCGAGGCAACCCAGCAGGAAGAAAAATGTCCCAAAAGCAGGTGAAAAAGTCAGAGATACCCCCACTTCCACTGTCAGGAGTCACCCAAAAATACCAAGCCAAAAGCCATAACCTATATGCTGTGATTGCCGCTTCAGTCTCTATGAGCCCTGCTTAGTTGTTTCTGTGGGCTCTGTTCTGGCGGCTCCTACACTTTCCTCCTCCCCATCTTTGAATCCTTATTTGTTGTTTTTCTTGGTGGTGATGGTTCTTCAAGACAAGAGTTTCCCTGTGTAGCCCTGGCTGTCTTGGAACTCCTTTGTAGACCAGGCTAGCCTCAAACTCAACAGAGATCTGCCTGCTTCTGTCTCCCTAGTGCTGGGATTACAAGTGTGCCACCACCACCCCACTGAATTTTTGGTTTTTGTTTCTGTGTTTTAAGAAAACTGGGTCACTACAAAAAATCATTTTAGCTAGTCATGGAAGTATACACCTTTAATCACTCTCTGTGTGTGTGTGTGTGTGTGTGTGTGTGGTGTGTAGAGAGGGAACATTTGCATGTGCCATGCCATGCGGGACTCTCAGAGGACATCTTGCAGGAGTCAGTTTTCTTCCACCAGTTGAGCCCCAGTTACTCGGATCATCAGGCTTGTCAAATGCCTTTACCCAAAGAGTCACTCACCTCCTTGGCCATTTACTTGCCCATTTTAAAGAAATTTGAAAGACTTAAAGTTGTGGAATATTTCTTTGCACCATGTGAACATATATCACTATGATTGGTTTAATAAACGAGCTGTCTGGCCAATAGCTGAGCAGGATAAGGTTAGGCAGGAGAGCCAAACTGAGTGCTGGGAGGAAGAAGGGCAGAGTCAGAAGTCACCAGCTGGCACAGAGAAGCAAGATGGGCATGTCTGACTGAGAAAAGGTACCAAGCCACATGGCAAAGCATAGGTAAGAAATACTAGTTAATTGACAAAGTAAAAGCCAGTAACAAGCCTGAGCTATTAGCTGAGCATTTATATTAAGACTCTGGGTGGTTGAGAGTGGCTGTCGGTACAGGGAAACTCCACCTTCATAAAATACTGTACATTTATTTATTCTGTGTATTCTGTGTGCGTCTGAAGGTCAGAAAAGAGCGTGCAGGAATCCTACCACTTGAGTCCTAGGGATCAAACTCAGGTTCCTAGGCTTGGCAGCAAGTACCTTTCATCCCTAAGCCATCTCACCAGCACATTTGAAAGAATTGTTTTTTAAAGACTCATTTATTTTTATATATTTTGTTGTTTTACCTGCATGTGTGTCCGTGCACAGAGTGGGTGCCCTCAGAGGCAGGAAAGGGTGCAGATCCCCTTCACCTGGAGTTACAGACAATTGTGAGCTGCCGTGAGGGTGCTAGGAATTGAACCCAGTGATCTTAAAAGTGGAACCATCTCTAGCCCCCTTCCTCCAGGTGAAATATGTTTTAAGCAGTTTATTAGTATCAGTACAGATCTAATTTTTTCATATTAATTAATTTGTTTATTTTATGTGTGTGGGTGTTTTGCCTACATGTATGTGCACAGCGCATGCACAGACCAGAAGAGGACCCTGGATCCTCTTAGAGCTGGAGTTAGAGATGGCTGTGAGCCACCGTGTGGGTGCTGGGAATCGAACATTGGTCCTCTGGAGGAACAGCCAGTGTTCTTAACTGTTGGGCCATCTCTTCAGCCCCCAGTTGAAATATTTCTAAGTTCAGAGGCTGTGGAGATAGCTCAGTAGAGTATATCTACAGTAGGAAGTTTTCTAGCAGCTACAAGGCACTGGTCCTAGCAATACAAAAAACAGAAAACCTAGCACGTGGATCAGATTTGGCTTACTGCTCATAGATATGGGGAGGGTTGTTTTTATGAGGCAAGGTCTCCAGTCCAGGATGGCTCTGAACTCACTATGTAGTCGAAGATGACCTTAAACTTCTGTTCCTCTGTCTCTACCTCCCCGGTGCTGGATTCATGGATGTAATGTACAGCACCCAATTTATACGGCGTTGGGAACTGAAGCCATGTATGCTGGGCAAGAACTCTACGAGCTGAGCTATATCTGAAGCCCCAGTATTGATGAAGTTTTATTAGAAAGCAACCATGTTCGTTTGTTTATATATCGCTTGTGGCTGCTTTACAATACTACAGCCATGAACTTGAATAGTAGCGATAATTTGCTTTGTAAAGCCTGAGATAGTATCTGATCCTTCACCAACATTCCCCAGCTCCTCTTCTGATGCAAGGAGGGTACAAAATAAGCAAGATTATGAAGGGTTTA
Organism: Ondatra zibethicus; assembly: GCA_004026605.1. Lineage (NCBI taxonomy): Eukaryota > Metazoa > Chordata > Mammalia > Rodentia > Cricetidae > Ondatra > Ondatra zibethicus. Next base: position 23,866 of record PVIU01016167.1, on the reverse strand, counting down.
TGCCATGCAAAGAGATTTCAACTTGATCCCAGTAAGTCCTGGGAAGTTACCAGAGTGTTTAATAGGTTTGGGATTTTCTGAGACCTCACTCCTATGTAGCCCAGCGGAGTGTGTGCTTTTGATCTCCTGCCTCAGTTCGTCCATCCAAGCACTAGGTTTAAGACGTCACTCTTGGTTCACCAAAAGGTTTTGTTTTATGTTTTATATTTAGGGTGTGTGCTCATGCCATGGCGGGTGTGTGGAGGACAACTTGTGGGAATTGATCCCCTCCTTACGTGAGTTCCAGGGATCACCTCAGGTCTTCAGGCTTGGTGGCAAGCATCCTTACCCAGTGCTCCATCTTGCCAGGCCCCCTTAAACGTTTTTAATGAGAACAAAAGGTTCGTATTTCTGAGCTCTCTCTGTAACAATACAGAGCAGGGTCTGGGAAGACTCAACGGGATAGACTGACAAAGCTTTGCCCCTAGATGGGTGGCGCTGGGAAAGACAGCGGTAGCATCTTCCAGTGGAGCATCGCCCACTGGAAGACCACACATAGCAGGCAGAGGTGTTTGTTGCTACAAGGTCTTGTATAGCTTGGGCTTCCCTGGAACTCACAGAGATCCTCCTGTCTCTGCCTCCAGAGAGACAATTCTTTATAGCGCATCGAATCCAAATGCTGTCCAAACCCTTTTTTCTCTGCAGACCTACATCTAATCAGATTAGGTTTCAGAAGTGAATAAAATTGGAGGGTACCTGATTTCAAATTAGGTAACAGTATGAATATAACAAATTGTTCCTGGGCAATTGTTTCAGATGAATTTGGTGCTCATGGGTGTACTTGTGAAAATTAAAGGTAGAGAAAATGTTTTTTAAAAAAGACACCGACGCGCCATCTTTTTTTTTTCTTTTTAATTGTTACTGCAATAAATAGGTTCATAGTTCACCTGTGCTCAACCTCATCAGATCCAACAGGGTGAGTAGCTCATCCCACACACTCAACTACCTCAGCCTCTTCCGGGGGTGAGAAGCAGGAGTGCCAGACAGCACGTGCTCCAAGGAAGTTAGGAGAAACGCCGGGGGTTAGAATGTGGGCACATGCCGGGTGCTTTTGATTCTGTGTTTTCTTGTGAGGTAGGTGCAGCGTCCCTGCTCTATACATGAAGGAATGTGGGCTCTGAGGGATAGATAACTTGTGACACCAGGCACTAAATGACATCCAAGAGGTCGCGTCGCTACGCCTTTGCTGTCTACTGATCTTTGCCTTGTGAAGCTCAGTAACCACCTCACACTGCTAAGGAAGAGAAACTGGGAATCGTAACAAATGTCTTAAAGGTGAGCCTGCAACTGAGTCCGCAAACTCGATCAGCTGGAGGTGGGGAAGCACCCCAGAGACACAAGTCCCCTTCGCGTCCAGCTGGGTCCGGGTCTTCCTTTCCGGTCTCAGGGTGATGCGCCATTGAGTCATCAGAGACCCCTCTCTCCGGTAAACTGATCTGTATAGTGGAAATGTTTCAAAAGCCAAATGTCAAAGAAAAGAAAAGAAAAAAAAAAGAATGTAATCAAGCCAGGTGGTGATGGCTCACACCGTTAGTCCCAGCATTTGGGAGACCAAGGCAAGTGGATCTCTGTGTCTCTGTAAATTTGAGGCCAGCCTACCGAGTAAGTTCCGGGCCAGCCAGAGCAGTGACACAGAGAAACCCTGTTATGGGGTCACGAATCAAGAGTTTAAGAAGCTTGTGGGTCTAGAGGGGCCAAGGCTCCTTCCAGGATCACAGCACAGATAACATCAAAGTCTGGACTTGGCGCGCTGTTGGGAGTAGGGTACAGATGGATGACTCATTCCTTTAGGCCTCTAACCTCTGAGTGGCCCTCATTCTGCTTAGCTGCCCTGTGGGGTACATAGGCTATGGCGAGCCGAAGATGTGGGTCTCAGAGGGTGACATAAACCCGGTGAGAGACCTGTGGACGCTGTCTGTAATTTCAAACAACTACTATCCGTGCTTTCTGAAATAGACTAAGACAAAAATGCTAATGTTGCAGTTTGAAAGCTGGTAGCGCCGGGCGTTGGTGGCGCATGCCTTTAATCGCAGCACTCGGGAGGCAGAGGCAGGTGGATCTCTGTGAGTTCGAGGCCAGCCTGGTCTACAAGAGGAAGTTCCAGGACAGGCTCCAAAGCTGCAGAGAAACCCTGTCTCGAAAAATCAAAAAGAAAAGAAAAGAAAGGAGGGGGGAGGAAGGGAGGACGGAGGGAGGGAGAGAGAGAGAAAGCAAGCTGGTAGCACCTCAAGCCTAAGGCATTAGGGCTAGCAGATTAGCAGAGCTGGGGTACTCGCATTTTCTCCTCTGCATCCTGTTAGCAGAAGCCGAGAAGCAGCAAGGCTCACAGGGGCCTAGGGTGCCATAGCAGGCAATAGTGGAGCTAAGAGAAGAGCCCAGATTTTTAAAGCTGTTCGGTTAGTTGGAGAATGTGGTTTCTACCCACATTGCCCCCAATTCCCATTTCCAGCATAGGCTGCAGGCTTTATTGCTCTAAAGAACAGAAAACTGAATCAAGCCGGGGCAAGTCCTTTGGGAGCTTCTCCTACTTCTCAGTCCTCCAGCGTTTTTGTTTGTTTGGCTGGTTTGGTTTGGTTCTTGAGACAGGGACTTGTGTAGCATAGGCTGACCTCAAGCGTGCTGTGTAGCCTAGGGTGGTCTTGAACTTCTGGTCCTCCTGCCTCTACCTCCCAAATGCTAGAATTGTAGGCATGCACCACTGTAACTAACAGATCTCCAGTTTCTTTCTATAAGAACACTGGCAGGAATCCTGGATGGCCTGACCTTGAACTCTGGAACCCTTGGTGGAAGGAAAGAACAACTTCCAAAACTTGTTCTCTGGCACAGAAGCCTGCCTGTGCTTGTACACACATTATACACACACACACATACACACACACCAGTAAATAAAACATTCTCCCCCCCACCAGGAGGCAGGCTGAGGAACAAACCCAGGGTCTTCGGCTTGCTGGACAAAGTGTTCAACGACTAAGCTAAATCCCCAACCATGCGATAGTAGCAAAACTTTTAAGTTAATGATAATTCATTGCATAATTAATATGCAAGGGATTTAAACACTATTCAAATGCCAGTCATTGCTTTATTACTGCTAACATGCAGAGGAAAATCAAACAAGGCATTGCCGTAACTCTCCTCAGCCCCACAGCCCTTCAGTGTTGATTGATGAGCAGGAACTGAGACTCAGCCCACCCCCATGCCTCAGGCTCCAGCCTAGCTGTGGTCAAAGAGCTCCTTGGGAAGGCAGCCCAGGAAGACTCAAGGGGGCAGGGAGAGAGGCCTGAGGAAACAGCTCACAGCTCACGTTTGAGGTGAGAAAGGGAAGCAGCTCGGAAAGGGCCCGGAGCAGAGTTTCTGTCTGGTCCCTGAGGTCCCTCGCTTTCCAGGGTGACAGAGAATGGTTCTGGGAAAAACCCTCAGCTCAAAGTTGGGCCAGACTTGCTTTTGTTTGTTTGCTTGCTGGGTCATGTTTGGGGGTTTTGTTTGCTTGTTTGGGGGTTTTTGTTTTTTGTTTTTAGTTTTCTAGACATGGTTTCTCTGTGTAGCCCTGGCTGTCCCGGTATCCACTCTGTAGACCAGGCTGGCTTCAAATTCAGAGATCCACCTGCCTCTGCCTCCCGAGTGCTGGGATTGAAGGTGTGCGCACCACCGCCCATCCTAGGTTTGGGCTTTTTGGAGCTGGTCTGGAACTCCCAGTTCTCCCACCTCTGACTCTGAGCATGAGGAGCACAGCATGTCCCATCTGGCTTTTGTCCCTTTCCTAACTACATGACTTCAGATGGTCACTCGGCTCTCCCACATCAACTTCCTTACTAGCAAACAGAGGTACAAGGCAATGCACACACAGGGGGCCGAGGACACCTGGTAGAAGTCCCACCATATGAGTCCCAGGGATCAAAATCAGGTTGTCAGACTTGGTGGCAGGTGTCTTTACCTGCCCAGCCATCTCACCCACCCTGGAGGTACAAATCTAGTCCCAGTAAGGGACTGAGATGGAGCTGGCAGGTAGCCCATTGTCAAAACCAGCGGATGCTGTAGTCTGATTTCTCCCAGTCCTTGCCTGTGAGGGACCCACGGCCCAGGCCCTTTCCTACACACTATCCTTTACCATGACTTGTTGCTTGTTGTTTACTCTCATTTCACAATCCCAGCCTCTGTGCATGGGAAAATGGGCTCAGGAATCCCCAACAGGCACCCTTCCACACCCTTGGGAGACTGGAATAATTTAAGGTAGTTGCTGTTTGTCCAGCTGCAACCCGGGATGGTTGGAGCATCCCTGCCAGTCTCAGGACCACTGTGAGCAGCCTCACCTACGCGCCCCTGTGTGCCAGGAAAGGCCAGCGTGGGCACATGCACATAGGAGTCATAGTGCACGGACACACAAACACAGCTGGTTAGGATCTTCACCTGCATAATGAAAACAATAACCTCATCTTTGACAGGCAGGCACAGTGCCAGCTGCAGTCCCAGGATCTGAGGAACCTGCAGGAGGATGGCAAGTTTAAGACCAACCTGGACAGCATAGTGAGATGAGACCCTGTCTCTGAAACATAAAAATAATCAAAGCCTCAAAGCCGCTTTCACCTTGACAGAAATTATACAGCAATTGGGAACCATGTTGGTGCTTCGTGCAAAGGAGACACTAATTCATGGCAGGAGAAGTCTTAGGATTTGTGGATGGCCTTAGTGGGTGGTATATGCCCGGGGATTATATGAATAGTATATGTCCCAACTCTGGGGACAGTCCATAACTATAATCAGATTTTTATTTACTTATATTTAAAGAGTATACTTCTTATTCCAGACCCTTCCTCATTCCTTTTTAAAATTTATTTATTTTTATTTTATGTACATTGGTATTTTGCCATGGGTGTTGGGTCCCCTGGAAATGGTGTTACAGACAGTTATTAGCTGCCATTTGTGAATCGAACCCAGGTCCTCTGGAAGAACAGTCAGTGCTCTTAACCACTGAGCCATCCCTCCAATCCCCATAATCAGATTTTTAAAGAAGCTGACTTTGAAGTTGAGCATGGTGTGGTATGCCTTTAATCCTGGTACTCGGACACTCTCAGGCAGGAGAGAATCTGAGTTTCCAGACCAGCCTGGTCTACATAGCAAGTTCCAGGACAACCAGGACTTCATAGAGACCCTGTCCCAAGGGGGAAAAAAAAAGGAAGAGGAGGAGGAGGAGAAGTAGTTATGGCTTTGGGAAAGGTGGAAGGAGTAATTACTGCACCACAAGATCCTCTGACTTCCACACACACTAGAGCACACTTGCTCACAGCACACATCATGTACACACACAGGAATAATAGTAATTTTATGAAAGGGCCAGTCAGATTGCCCAACAGATGAAGGTGCCTGCCACCAAGTCTGATGATGACAGTTTAATCCCTCAGACCTACATGGTAGAAGGAGAGAACTGACCCCCACAAGTTGTCCTCTGACCTTCCCATGTGTGCCATGGAGCGCGTGCGCGCACACACACACACACACACACACACACACTAAAAAACAATAAATCATTTAAAAGCTTTTAAAGAGTTGACCTTGAAAGCTGGGCATGGTGGCACACAACTTTAGTCCCTGCACTCTGGAGGCAGAGGCAGGCGGATCTCTGTGAGTTCAAGGCCAGCCTGGTCTACAAAACAAGTTCCAGGGCTACACAGAGAAACCCTTTCTGGGGCGGGGGGCGGGAGGAGTAATCTTGAGAATAGACTCATTCAAGTGCTAATCTACAAACATTCATATGTTTACTAACAAATCCACAGTGCACACATACACATGCATACACACACACACACACACACACACACACACAGATGCCTATTACTCAGGAGGAATGCTTTCATAGACACATGCACAGCACACACACACACACAAATGCCCATGTACTCAGGAGGGATGTGTTCATAGAATACTTCCTACATAGATGTATATAGGCTGTTCTCTGTAGGAATTCACAGTCGTTGCTTATCAATACTGGGGGACAATGCTATGGAGGCCAGTTCCTGGTCCCCCCAACTTGATAGCCCCAATACCCTTGATGTGAGCACTCACCTGGCCCCCTCCTACTGAGTTATACCACTGTTCCTCTCCTCCCTCGTGTCCCCGCTGGCATGGCCGCCATTACCTTCCTTAGAGTTGGAGGCCTACAGGACCTGTCCCGTCATTTCCTGGTACCTCCTTGTCACCTCCTGGGCTTTCCGGGTAAGGTGGGTAAGGATGTGATGGAGGCTGGAGAAGTGCCGATGAAACTGAGCTTCTAGGTCCAGCTCCCCGGCAAGCCTCTCTTCGTCAGTCTCCTCTGCCTCTGCGGCCTCATTCTCAGGGTCGCTGGCCTCGCTGCTGGCCACCTTGGCCTGCCACTCCTCCCTTGGCAACAGCCCGTGCTCCACTTCTACGCAGATGGTCTTGAGCATGGTGAAGTAAGTGTAGAGATCGGGAGCTCCCTCCTGGACGGACTCCCGGTGCCCGCTCAGCTGCACGTCCCTCAGAAGGCTGGGGATCATCACCACCTGCTCCATGTTCCGCACCGCAGCCGAGTACCGATCCATGACCGTAAGCAGGCAGTTCTTGGGGTAGCGTTTGGTTAGCACTTGCATGGCTGCTTTCTTTCCCAAGGAGTGCAACAGACTGCCCCCGCACTATTTCTAGGCTTCTGAGCAGTCAGCAGATTGACAGGATGCCAAAACCCAGCCATTGGAGCAACACAGCCCTGGTTTAAGCCAATCGCAGAGTTTGGTCCCCAGTGTCTACATCAGGTGATCCATCTAGCCTTCTGCTTGTCATTTCGGGTCTGCATGATCGCCTCAGTGAGAGGCCAGCTCTTCCTTCAGCAGCTGGCCCAGCCAGCTGAAGGGAAGCTTTGTCCCCTTGGCAGCCAGAACGCTCGAGGGCAGGCAATCAATAGTTCTTTTAGGTTACCTGAAGTCAAGCTGCCTCTTTGCCGCTTGCTCCCCTCCTAATGCACAGAGCTCACTTCTTCAATCCAGGTAAACTGGCTGTAAAGAGAACACAGGAACAAAATCCTGAAACGGAATGGCTTGGTGCGAGACAAAGAGCTGAAACCAGCCCCAAAGCCCAGATGTGTGCTTAACCCTAACAGTCCTCTCTACAGTAATTTTCCACCAAGCCCTTGTCGGCAGAACTGCGTTGTAGGACACATTAGCCCAGTACAGCCCATATCAGCCAGTAGTTAAAGACTTGGCATCAAGTTGTTGGCTACACTGAGTTGGGAAAGAGCCGTTTTTCAAAATTAATATGTTAATTTTGCCACCTGTGATGACTTGATCCAATAATGCCAACACTCAGGAGGCTGGGGCAGTAGGATCACCACCAGTTTGAGGCCAGCCTGGGCTACATAATGGGTTCCAGGCCAACCTAGGCTATAAAAGAAAATGTTGCCTCGGAGAAAACCGTAACTAAAATAAAAACCAATCCAGGCTTTGCAGATGTAGCTCAGTGCTAGGACCCATAACAGGCAGGGGCTCTGCATTTGATCACAGCGCCACAAAAATAATAAGTAAACAGAATTATGCAAATGAGGTTTTTGGTTGGTTGACTTCTAAACATTTTATATGTATGAGTGCTTTGCCTGCTTGTTTGCCTGGCCCACCACAGGTGTGCCTGGTGCCTGCAGAGGTCAGAAGAGGGCATCTGACCCCTGGAATTGGAGTTGTAGACAATTGTGAGCCATTATGTGGGTGCTGGGACTCGAACCCAGGTCCTCTGCGAGAGCAAACATGCTCTTTTAAGTAAATGTTTTATTGCCCGGAAGTGGTGGCGCACGCCTTTAATCCCAGCACTCGGGAGGCAGAGGCAGGAGGATCTCTGTGAGTTCAAGTCCAGCCTGGTCTACAAGAGCTAGTTCCAGGACAGGCTCCACAGCTACAGAGAAACCCTGTCTAGGAAAAAAAAATAAATGTTTTATTGATTCATTCTATCCCTATATTCATGTGTTTTTACACTTTCTGGAGAAAATTTCTCCCAGTGTTGATGCTGACCATGGGTCTAGCCTAAGGTCACGAGGCAGGACACCGTCCTTAGGGCCCTGGTGCTGCTACAGCTGTCTTGCCGCAAGACTCCCTGGCTCTAGTGTGCACCTGCAAACTGAACGGTTTGGAAATCTCCAAAGGAAAAGCCTTTCCAGTACCGGTTGTGTAACTCCTTTTGAATCCACATCCAGGTCCCTGAGGGCATTACCCTCTACCTAGTGCCCAAGCCCAGGGCCACAAGGGAGGACTGGCAAACAAAGTGTTCTGCTGTGGTCAGGCCTGGGAGAGCTGTCTCCAGCGTGGCATGGAGAACAGCCAGAAGGGCCCCGGGAGCCTCTGGAATGACTGCGTCTTTCACCCAGTGGCCTTTTCGGCTGCAGTTAGAAAACTCAAGGGTGAGTCTCCACTATGCCTCCGCGCCGTAGATCCAAGGGCAGGGGCTCCTCCCGAGTGCCTGGCCCTCCCACTTCAGTTTTGTTCTTATTTTGGTTTGGTTTTTGAGACAGGGTTTTTCTGTGTCGCCTTGGCTATCCTGGAACTCACTCTATAAAGCAGGCTGGCCTCGATCTCAGATGTTCGGGATTACAGGCATGGCCTCCCTTGCCCGGTACGCCTCACGGTGTATTCTGCCTCTGTGTGCATTTTTGAATCCCCATTGAGGCTGGCCTATTCCCAGACACAGTTCTGGGTTCGAGGCAGAGGAGCAGGACAAGGGGGTGTACCAGCAGGAAAGGAGGATGTGGGCTGGCAATCAGGTGAGTAAATGAACTGTGGGTATGGACCAGCACAGCACACATGGGAGCCACAGGAAGGAGGGGAGGGGTCTGCAGAAACACCCAGACAGCAAACTACTAACCAAGACAGTCTCCGGGTCTCCACGACAGCCGGAAAGCCCTGGATAATATGTCCCCCAGCCTATGCATCACATCAGAAGACAGACTGAGCTGGGAGGACAGCCAAGAGGACCCGAGTTTCCTCGTCAGAACCCACACAGAAAACTGGGTGTGTTCGTGCGAGAAGATGAAAACAGGAGAATCCCGGGGCTGCTGGACTGGAGCGCCTAAGCCGAACTGCTGGTCCCAGGTCCCAGAGCCTCTTTCTCCCAGGTCAGGAGGGCTCCTGAAGAAAGGCGCCTAGGCTGAGCTTTGGCTTTGCATGCATGCATACGCCCATACGCGTGCGCGGAGACACACGGTAGTCCTAAGGCTGGATTCAGGCCGTCTAGCGCTAGAGGAAGAAGAGAGGCAGGAAGGGGAAACAGGATCTTTTCAGGGGTACAGTGTTCCTGCTCTCACAGATGCCGTATCTGAGTCAGCTGGGCCTAGGCGGCCAAGAGACCCTTAGGAAGGAGGGAAGTGTGGAAGCTGGCCTAGTCCCCAATCTTTAGCTCATTTCCCCAGCCTTGGGCTAAAGAGTAGAACCCTTGCCTAGCAGCAGTGAGACTCTGGGTTCCAAGATTTCACACACACACACACACACACACACACACACACACACACACGACTTTCTCTAGTTTTCCTGTCCAAGACAACAACCACATGGAGAAACTGAGGCTGGCCCATGTGACTCCTGGGATACCCTCGCCCTGAGTGCTCCAAGCTGGACCGACTAAAGTGGCACCAGCAGGACTGGGGTAAAGGGCCTGGCCAGGTACACCATGTGAATCTGGTACAAGGGCAAGAGGAGCAAGTGGTACCCAGGCTGCCAGACCCCAAGTAACCTCAGCTGGCACCGAGCCCAGGTGGCTGCAGACCAAGGGAGGGACAGCCCTTTCAGGCTAAAAATGATATCTACATGTACACACATGTCACCTCATGTCTGTGGGCCCCAGGCTGCTCTGCTAGGCTGCTAGTAATCTCAATCTCTCTCTCTCTCCCTCCCTCCCTGCCCCCCTTCTCCTCCCCTCCCCTCCCCATCTACCGTGCTAAGATCAAGGCTCAGAATCTTCCTGGGCAATGCATCCTACTACTGAGCCATCTACCCCCACCTCCTAGATGTTTTCTTTGACAATTCACTCCAGTCCTGACTGGTGAGGTCCAGAGTCCAGCAGTCCAGACCTGAGGGTACAGCTTAGTAGCAGATAGCTTCAGGGCACAGTATAAGGCCCTGAGTTTGACCTCCATTGACTCAGGCACCCCCCTCCAAGGTCAGAGGCCGTCTATCTGTGCTCTGCCCTGCTCCTGTCCTCAGTGGCTTAGCCCACACAGTGTGCTCTGAGCACTAGAGAAGCCCAGAGCCCCCTGTGTGTCCTAGCAGCATGCTAGGCGGTTGAGATCTGGGGGGGGAGCCATGATGAACATATGCAATCTGCCTGCATCACCACCCTGTCTACGTTGCCATGTACGTCAGGGAGATGCGAGGTAACACACCCGGGTCACTCATGTCACCGGCAGGGCAGCAGTCTCCGATGTTCAGAAAGCAGCCATGTGGCTTCTCAGGCCCTGCCCAGCCTAACTCCAGACACTTGTTGTCCCTGGGAAAAGGAGAGTGGATGCACCCAGCTCCTGTGGTATGCCCTCCAAGACCAAGGAACACGTGCTAGCCACCATCCAAAAAACTCCTTAAAGGGACAGCGGGCTCCATACATGACAAGCCTCTGCAGGCCTCAGCCTCCTACCTAGAAACTGGAAGAATTGGGCTAAAAGGGGCAATTTTTCAAGCTGAAAAAAAAAGTCTTCTGGCTATGGAGACACCAGGAATCTAAGGACTGTTTATGGACAAGGGGACGGAGACCCTTCCCTGGAGACCTCAGTCACAACAGGAGCTCCAGGTTCTTCCCACTGCTGGCTGTGACGTGAGTCTGCTGCTCCGAGAGCCTACCGACAGCAGACTGACCAGGGTGGACCCAGGAAGCTGGCAGGCCTTCCTACCCAGCCCCACTCCCAACTTCCCCCATCCAACCCCGCCCCCTAGCCCCAGTTCTGGGAAAAACCAGTCCTTCCTGTGGCTGATGCAATGGGCTCACAGGCCAGGATCCCAGGCCACACTGGTCTTCTGAGACTGGAGCAGGAGTGCTCCCCCTGAGTGCTCCCTCATGGCTCCATCATCACAAGCATCGAATTGTCACTGCTGCAAGACGTGTCTGGCTGCACGGCCCCTAAAATCTACTGATGAGGAAGCTGAGACCCCCAATTTCTTTTTTTTTATTTTATTTATTTATTTGTTATGTATACAGTGCTCTGCCTGCATGTATCCCTGCAGGCCAGAAGGTTGTGAGCCACCATGTGGTTACTGGGAACTGAAACTCAGGCAGGACCTTTGGAAGAGCAGGCAGAGCTCTAACCACTGAGCCATCTCTCCAGTCCCCGAGACCCCAATTTGCAGCCACATTTTGCTTCCTCTGCTGGGAGAACTTTATCTGCCATGTTTATCACTATCTAAAAGGCTCTGATATTTTAAAACCCTGTCACCAGACAATTCTTGTCCCTGTTTTGTGCTTATCTGGGAACCTTTGGGAGGCAATGTGCAGATCTTTTTTCCTCCCTGCCCTGCAATTCAGGATCCTGTTTCCTTCCTTGCTTACCAAAAGGATGAATGGAATATATTGATTTGTGCCTATCTCTCTCTTTCTCTCTCTCTCTCTCTTTCAGTTTTTCGAAACAGGGTCTCTCTGTTTCTCTGGAGCCTGTCCTGGAACTAGCTCTTGTAGACCAGGTTGGCCTCAAACTCACAGAGATCCACCTGCCTCTGCCTCACAAGTGCTGGGATTAAAGGCGTGCGCCACCACAGCCCAGCTCTCTCTCTTTCTTTCTTTCTTTCTTTCTTTCTTCCTTTCTTATTTTTGAGACAAGGTTTCTCTGTGTAACAGTCCTGGCTGTCCTGAGACTTGCCCTGTAGACCAGGCTGGCCTCAAACTCACAGAGATCTGTCTGCCTCCGTCTCCTAAGTGCTAGGATTGAAGGCGTGTGCCACCACTGCCCGGCTCTTATGTATTTATCTAAACAGTGTTTTGTGTAGCCCACGCTTGCTTGGAACTCCCTAAGGCTGACCTTGAGGTATTTGGTCTCCTGACTCCACCTCTCCAGTGCTCCAGAAGGGTAGGTGATGAAGGAAAAGCCCGGACGTCCGGCTTCCCTGTGTTCCAGGTGGCGTTTTGGTTTTTTTTTTTTTTTTGTATTTATTTATTTTTTACTTCCATTGTTTTCATTCCACAGGCTTTTGCTGGGCTCCTCTGAGTGAAATACTGGCCAAACAGAGCTCATCTGGGAAGCCCAGGCCCCAAATAGCCTACCTGCATCCTCTGCCTTGGTCAATCCCTTTCTTAGTGAGTTGCGTGTATTTAGAACTGCTAGTCTTTCCCCCAGGACCAGTCCCCAAGCTAGGACCCTAGCCAGTGTCTAGGAGATGATTGGGGACCCCTTGCCTTCTCTGGGCAGGAGTCCTTGCTGGCAATGGAAGAGACCTTGATCAAGATAGGATCCGTAAACTTGCTGGGGGTGGTGGCGCACACCTCCCAGCACTTGAGAGTTAGAGGCAGGAGGATCTGGAGTTCAAAGCCAGCCTGAGCTACACAACCTGATTCTGTCTCAAAGAGCAAAGCAAAGGATCCAGGAGCTCAGGAACAAAGATTGGCCAATAGATGCCATTCTTCTGAGCCTTCTCAGCATCCCTATCTATCCTTAAGGCCTTCTTCCTTTGGGCCCCGGGCTTCGCAGGACCAGACTCCTGCACAATTCTGCCCTTCGTAGTCAGTCTTGAGGTGCGAGGACCCCATTCCTCCTTTCTGAAAATAACCCCCATGGCTTCCTCTGCTAGTTTACATCTCTGCTGCCACAAATGACCCTAAATCTAATGTCTCAGAGGGACACGGGTTAATTTGTTACATTATAGTCTTGGAGGTCTAAGTTCAAGAATGGATCTCACTGGCCTAAAATCAAGATGTCAGCCGGGATGCAGACCCTTCTGCTGCTGGGGGAGAATTCACTTGGTGGCCTTTCGGCAGCTGTTAGAATCCGCTGTGCTCTTTCCTCCGTCCTGCCTTCCTCCTCCTCTGCCATCAAGGCCTCTCTCCCACTCTCTGTTGCCCCCCCCCCCCGCTCTCCCTTTCTTTCCCACTTACACCAAGCACACCTGGAGAGTCCCAGATGATCCCCCAGTCTCAGTGCCTGCTGACTAGTAATCTTAATTCCTTCTGCAGCCTAATTCCCTTTTGGCCTGTAAGCCATCTTAGTCCCAGGGGTGAGGGGACAGATACCTTTCAGGTCATTATTACGCTTGCCGTTCTTCTCATCTCTTCCGATTCTGATTTCACAGCCTATGATGTTAATCTAAGGGAAATGTTGCGTTGAAGCCCAGAAAAAAGAGAGGGAAAAAGCTGGCATGGCTGCAATCCTCTTGCGTTAGCTCTCAGGTCACCTCTACAGAACAAGGAGCAAAGTCCATCTAGAGAAGCACCTGCTGGCTAAAGTTCAAAGCCTTATCGTGGTCTCATTGGCCTTCCTGGCCTTTTTCCCTGCTAGCAGTGAACTAACCTGACCTCCCCTCCATGCCAAGTTCCAGTCTGAGCACACACACACACACACACACACACACACACACACACGCATGCATGTACGGCACACACGCACACATATACATGCACACACGCACACATATACGCACACACCCACATATACGCACACACCACGTGTTTCCGGACTCAGAATCATCTGCTTGTTCACTGGTAGAAGGTGGTAGGAGAGGGGAGAGGCAAGGAGGGGAGCAGAGAAAAATGTAGAGCTCAAAAAAAATAGGGCCCCCCCCCAAAAAAAAGAAGGTGGTAGGAGAAAAATCCTTCCATCTTTCCAGACTCACAGTCAAGACCCCAGGAAGTCAAGCCTCAGAGTCAGAGGCTGCCAGGGAAGGATGGATAAGCACACTGCCCAGTGTGCCGGTTCAGCAGAAACGGATGAACCCCAAAGCACAGGCAGATGGGGATAGAAAGTACTTCACTTATCCTGGGAGCTTGGAGAAGATTCCAGAAGAATTACTCACTATGTGGATTTAGCAATGAAGAAAAAGTTGGGAGTAATCTTAAACGCAGAATGTTAAGAGAGAAACCTTCTTCCTTCCTTCCTTTTGTCCCTTCCTTCCCTCCACATAATGTACATATCCACACGCACATACGCACAGACAGAAACCACACTTATACTACATATCATATATATACACATATATTGCACACCATGAGCTGTATTTGTGGCATAGTATATAAAACAAAGGATGTATCTATAATTTTTCTGATCTTGTGCATCTTTACCTTATCTACGAGCATATAAATGTGCAGTCAATGGAAACTTACATAGGGCTAGTCTGGTGTCACAAGTCCCAGCACTTGAGAAGCTGAGGCAGGAGGATTGCCTGGTGGAGGTCAGCCTGGGCCATGTGGTGAGACCCTATGGCAATGAAAGTGTGGGGGGGAGGGGGACTGGAGAGATAGCTCAGTGGTTAGGAGTATTGACTACTTTTGCAGGGGACCCAGGTTCAGTTCACAGCCCCCACATGGCTCACAGCCATCTGTGACTAACTCCATTTCCAGGGGATCTGATGTCTTCCTCTGGGCTCCGTGCCTGCAAGCACATGGCACACCCACACTCACACAGGCGAAACACGCATGCACATAAAACGAAAATAAATAACTACTTTAATAAAGGGAGTGGGTATAATTCAGTGCTAGAGCTCTTATTTAGTATTGCATAGGGCTGTGACGCTGTGTCCAGCATTTCAAATGAGAGGAACTTACCACACGATGAAAACCGCAAATTTAAATAGCTATCACTTGGTGGGGTGGGGAGAAAATAGTATAGTTACTTTATATTCACTAGGTCTTGTGTATCGCGCTGAGAAATGGACACGTTGATATTCATAAATGTCTGATACTTTTAACACTGCTTAGAAAAAAAGCCAGACGTGATGGTGTGTACTGCTGTTCTAACACTCCAGCACTCTGGAGGCTGAGGGAGGAAAGCCGTGAGTTCAAGGACGGCCTGGGCTGTTTAGTGAGAGGGGTTGGGAGGTGGGAAGAGAGAGGGAGAGAGAGAGAGAGAGACTGAGACTGATTGATTCCAGGTAGAAAGCAAAAGCTCAAAGGCTATACATACACACAGGATTTGGCAAGGCTGTGGCTCTCTCCCGAACTCCAAGGTAGCTTTCCCAATCTTCCTTTTTTTATCTTAACTCCTCAAATCCAGCCTCACTCCCAATAGCCGTGTTTTCTGACAAGATCTTTCCACCCCCACTGTGGAACTGTCCATCCTGGCTAACGGTTGTCTAACCACCAGGCTTGTCTGTAGCCAGGCACAGCAAGAGCGAGCGCCTGCCGGTCGGGTTCCGGCCAACAGAGGGCACCGCCGAGCAGCGCTGTGGGCCTTTGTGGAGACCATTCCTCTAGGACACAGGACTCATAAAAAATAGCTAAAATCCACCCCCTGACCTCAGAGAGAAATCTGAGCTCCCTCAGGAACTTGGAGGGGAAATTTCCTTGGAGAACCGTCAAGGGCCTCCAGGCTTGTTCCCACAACCGCTTTCTAACCAGGAAGTAGAGGGAGCTGCCTGTCTCCTAACACCACCGAGAGAAGTTTAAGGAAACCACCTTCCCATAATTCGTGGGGTCTGGGATCCGGCTGGTATCTGAAAAGGCGGGTCTTGTTCTGAGATCTCTGCCTCTCCAATGTCACCTCTTCCAGGAAGACCCTCGGCTGATGTCTTCTAGCTGATCCAGGTTGTCCCCGCACCGCGCTTCTGCAATAAGGATGCTACCCCATAACGTCCCACTTGATCCTGAGACCTTTGAGGACAAGGATGGCGGGCTATAGTATGTTCCATCTTTTTCAGAGGAAAACACACACATATACACACTACTAAATGAATGCATTTTTAAAAAATCCGAATCATCCATAATCCAGTACTTTTTTTTTGTACCATAAAAAACCAAGAATGTCCCCCTTTCTTGCCTGCCCAGTCAATCCCATCTCCATTGATAACTGCTAAGAAAGTGACATGGGTCCTTTCTGTGATCACACGCGAACACACTCACACACTTTTATAATTTATGTGGTACTTCTAGCCTCGGTTTCTGTTTCCACTTCACTTTGAATATCTTTCGTGTTAGTCTACACACTAATTTGCCATGCAGTAACAGTGTGTATGTCTGTGTGTGTGCTGACCACATCAAAATATCATACAATGATCCCCAAACAGAAGCTGGGCATGGGGTCACACACCTGTAATCATCGCACTCAGGAGGCCGAGGCAGGAGGACCAGGATTTTCAGACCAATGTGGGCTACATAGGGAACTCCGATCTCAACAAAACAAAACAAAACACCCTTCTGGATGGATTAAGCAATAATCCCCCATTCTTCCCTCTCACAAGACTTGGTTATCAGTCATCTATGCTTCTATGAATACCTCATTCCCTTTAATGGATGAATATTATTCTTAATAGGAGACATCAAAAAAAAGGAGACATCATTTGTTTAGTCATTTTCTGATAACAGATATATTAAGGTGTGTGCACGCATGCAAACACACACGCACACACGCACGCACGCACACAGACAGGTACAAGAGCATCCTATGGGTAAAACAAACAGTGCCATAACACCTATCTGCCCACAGAGGATTCCTGGAGATGGTTTGAAAGAAGAACATCTCGGAAATGGGCTGCAGAGTCGTAAAAGTGAGTGTTTAAAATGGGGCGCACCTAGCCTTAGCATGAAGATAGCTGACCCCGCCTCAGGCCCTCTCGTGAGTGGGGTCCTAAAACACTCTCACTTCAGCTTTGTGACCTGAGGCCCCACAGCAGGAAGCCTGGTGACCTGCTGTGCTGCTGGGCTTCCTGCCTGGAATCTTAAACCCGCACAGGTGGAGAAAGTCTGCTCCCTACTGCCCTGTGCCTCGTGAGTCATCAACACAGTATGATAAAGCCTGGGGTGGCAAAACCTCTAGGCAAGCTGACTCCTGGAAGCTCAGACTGCCTACGTCATGCTGGGTTGGCTCTCCATTCTGTAATCTGTTAGCACTGCCTGGGGAGAGGCAAGCTCACCTTCCTTTAATTCCAGTCCTAGCACCCAAAAGCCAGGCTGGCTGATCTCTCTGTAGAAACAGTGACTCACACAGAAGTGGTAGGAGGAGGACAGGGAGCCACAGGGAAGGAAAAGAAAGAAGGGTGGGTCCAAGGGAAACACATTGAAAGGAGGAGACAGAGAAGAGAGGGGGGAAAAAGGCAGACACGCAGAGAAAAGAGCCAGCCGGGCAAAGACCAGAGTTAAAGCAGTAGGAGAAGCCAATCCTGGTGACACACATTTTTTTTTCTTGGTTTTTCGAGACAGGGTTTCTCTGTGGCTTTGGAGCCTGTCCTGGAACTAGCTCTTGTAGACCAGGCTGGCCTCGAACTCACAGAGATCCACCTGCCTCTGCCTCCCGAGTGCTGGGATTAAATGCGTGCGCCCTCTGGCATGCAGTAGTCTTAGTAATTTAGCAACAGGATAAGGTCCTCAAAAAAGTGCACACTCTCTGCACAGGCGCTTAGACATAAGGAATGCTTATTGCATTGCTTACGTTACAGAGAAAGAGGGAGAAATAGGAAGAAATGAAGTGTAGCCTCATACGTTTACGACAAACTCATGTAACACAGCTGTATAGCTACAGTGTTGGCGCAGGGCTGGGGCTGGGGCTGGGGCTCATGTTAGTTCTCGGACGTGGAAAAAATGGCTAACTGAGGTGTCCATTAACGTGTCAAGATGGATGCTGACCACCAGGTTCTCCCTGCATCCCTCAGCCCCTACCTGTGACAGGGCATGGCTGGCATACCCTGCCCCCTACCCTAAACTTCCCCAGCCCAAGCACTGGCCTTACCCTTCCCCCTGCTGCCCTTCCCTATATAATCCAATCATTTTTATTACCTGTTCTTTTTCTTCCACCCCTAACCCTCCTGGCCTCTTGGTCTGGCTCTCCCCTCCCCTCCCCTCTCACGTGGCTAAGGTCGTGTCCACTCTGGACTCTCTCAGATGTCCCTGCCTCTGGCTATCTCTCCCTTTTATGTATGACAAACCTTCTCCACCATACCTTGGAGCCGTCATGTCCTTCCTTTTCATTTCTTTTATTTGCCCCACTCAGCTCAATTGGTAGAACGCTTGCCTAGCATGCTTGCCTAGCATGCTTGAAAACCTGGGCTCCATCCCTGGCACCCAGTGGCACATGTCTGCAATGCCAGGACTTTGGAAGTGGAGGCGTGAGGACCGGGAGTTCAAGGTCATCCTCGGCTCCGTAGTGAACTGAAGGCCAGCCTGAGCTACGTGAGACCCTGTCTCACAACCTAAGGATAAAGGTGGGGAGTAATTTGGGGGGAGCACAGACACCCTGGCTTCCACATTCATGCTCACACAAGCACACATGTGGGTGCGCACGCACACACCCACACCACATATGTGTACCGAAAGAGAAAGTTTCTAATTTAAAAGATTTTACTTATTTTTATTGTTTTAAAATTTAGCGGGCTTGGGGAGATGGCTCAGTGATTAAGAGCACCGGCTGCTCTTCCAGACGACCTGGGTTATCTGTAATTCTAGGTTCAGGGGATCCAGCACCCTCATGAGGACATACATGCAGGCAAAACCACGAACACCCAAGAAATATATATATATATAGTGAGGAGGGTTACGTACCTAGGAGGCCAGAGGCCCCGTGCCCCTGGAATTGGTGTGGTAAGTTGCTGGGAATCTCTGGGTCAAGACACTGGGAATCAAACTCAGATCCACTGAAAGAGTGGTGTATGCTCCTTAACCAATCACGTATTTCTCTAGCCCCAAAGAAATATTTTTTCAAATAAAAATAAGGAGGTCAGACGTGGCGGTGCACATCTTTAATCCCAGCACTTAGGAGGCAGAAATAGGTGAATCTCTGAGTCCAAGGCCAGCCTGGTCTACAGAAAGTTCCAGGACAATCAGGGCTACTCAGAGAAACCCTGTCTCAATACAGATAACAAAGTTCTGGGGAAATGTCTTAGGGGTCAAGAGTGTGCCCTGCTCTTGCAGAGGGCTGGGGTTCAGTCCCCAGCACCCACATCCAGAAGCTCACACAGGCTGGTAAAGCCAGCCCTTCAGAGTGCTAATACCTCCATGGGCACCTGAAGACACCCACAGACACATGCACACAATAAAAATAGAAATGTGCCGGATGGTGGTACACACCTTTGATCCCAGCAGTCGGGAGGCAGAGGCAGGCGGATCTCTGTGAGTTCGAAGTCAGCCTGGTCTACAGAGAGAAACTCTTGTCTCAAAAAATCAAAACCAAAAAATGTTGATACAGGTTTGGCAAGTCCTCCGCTCACATACTTGCAGGACTAGAACAGTACAGTGCCAGGCTCGGAGGCAGACGCCGATAATCCCAGCTCTTGGAAGGCTGGGACAGAAGGGGTAGGAGTTTGAAGTCAGCCCAGGCTACATAGTAAGGGTCCCTTCATAAATACGTAAACAGATGAAAAAACAGAAATAAAGAAAAAGAAAAGAGAAAGGTCCTTCACAATATGGGAAAATCCCCATGTTACTAGATGAGGAAATAAATGTGCACATGTATGTATATATGCATTTAAAACCTCACAATTCAAATGTTCTGACAGGATAAACCCGTGACAGGGTGTCACTAACTTCCATCTCCCCACCCTACTCAGAGTCATCTTGAATTTCATCTCCGTTCCACCCTTGGTAAACTGTTTTAATCATCTAAAATCCAGATTGGTCCCTCCCTACGAGTCCAGCGCTTTCCCTGTGGAGTGAATTTTCTCAAAGTCTCTGGCAGGAGGCCAACTCCCGCTCTTTGCTCTCACCGTGAAGTTCAGTAATTGAATTCACCAGAAAACTGCTTGTTTCCATAGTAGCGGGGGTCATCAGCTATGAGCCAGGTCAGGGTTTTGCCCCCGGGGGCACCTTGGGTTGCCATTCTCCAAGAAAACAGACAGCTTACAAATGTCTTTATGACGGTCCCACCCGAGCAAGCAGTGACCGTCCCCAGCTATGACGACTAACCGGACGATGAGCAGCACAATATTCCCGAGGGAACAGTTAGTGCCATCTGTCCTTTAGCAGTAGTCACAGCTCTCAAATTGGGCTTTAAGGCCACAAAACAAGGAGGAAACCATGTCTGCTACTGGAAACCCAGTTAATCACCCCAGACTCGTGGATCAAGGGCAGCCTGACACCTACCACTTTACAAAAGCGGTGCAGTGCCCAACTACATTCTAAGTATTTGTCCTGATGCTCTCTGATAAGTATAGCTCTCTCCCCTCACCAAAGCAACGTCTCCTGGCAACAGATAGGGACCATGACAAGAAACCACACGAGATCTAAGGACACAGAACAAGTGACAGTGTGGTCCAACCCAAGAGGTAAAACTGTAAGAGCCAGGGAAGCAGAAAGTTGGCTGTGCCTCCTAGAAAAGTCAGAGAAGCTAAGCCCGTGAAGTCTCAGCAACACGGCCGCCTAAACGTGACCTGAGCAGGGATGGCATCAATGGACTTGCTAACGAGAAACGCGGTAGCTCCTGGGGCGGTGCTTCTCAACCTGTGGGTCGCGAGCCCTTTGGGTCCTAGGAATTGCGTATCAGGTATCCTGCATATCAGATATTTACATTACGATCCATAACAGTAGCAAAACTACAGTTCTGAAGTAGCAATGAAAATAATTTTATGGTTGGGGGAATCACCACACCATGAGGACTTTATTAAAGGATCACAGCATCAGGAAGGTTGAGGACCACCGTCACGGGGCCTCAGTCCTAGACGGAGAACTACAAGCTAGTTACTAAGGCGTGATGAGAGCAGGAAAGTTAGTTTTCCCCAGGGAAGAGCCTCCAAATTGGTTAACCAAGCCAAATGGTCATCTCCCAAAACACACACATACATAAATGGCTATATGGACCAAGCAGATTGTATTCATATATTTAGGAATATAAGCACACATATTTTTATATATGTACACATAAACTTTTATATATAGATAACTTTTATGTGTTTATATATAAAAGTTTATATATGTATAAAACACTATATATATCTATATAGTGTACATGTGCGCTTGTGATATTTCTAATTAAAGAAATAGAGGTCATGACAACGAGAAGGAGATGCCAGGCGGTGGTGGCGCACTCCTTTAATAAATCCCAGCGCTCGGAAGGCAGAGGCAGGTGGATCTCTGTGAGTTCGAGGCCAGCCTGGTCTACAAGAGCGAGTTCCAGGACAGGCCCCAAAGCTTCAGAGAAATTTTGTCTCGGATAAAAAAAAAAAAGACAGATAAAAACCTTGAGACAAAAGGTAGATGGGATAATTTAAGAAAAGCAGGCTAGAACTAACTCAACCTAAAGCAGGGCATTTATAAGAAGAAGACTCCGTGTGATTTATTTGGGAGCTGGGTGGCAGTGGCCCCCTGAAAGAAGAGTAAGAACAAACAAGATTCTCCTGCCTTCACCCAACAGTAACATTACTCTGGCTATTGTCTTTAAGAAAGCAGCACCCCTGAGCCTTGGTGCTGAGAGTTTTCAGGGGCAAAATCCTGCTCTGTTTTGCCAACTAATAAAGTACTCTAATTCAGCCCTCTATCTGTGGAAGTCTGTAGCTTTCTTACCTGGATTATTTGACAGTAAGCTCCCATGTGGGTCCTGGGAATTGAACCCTGGTCCTCTGGAAGAGCAGCCAGTGCTCTTAGCCACTGAGCTGTCTCTCCAGCCCCTGTAGATAGGCTTCAGTGACACAGTTTCTTAAACTCTTTTTTTTTTTAACCAGTAATCCCTTTCTGCCCAAGAGATTTTTACAGGACCCTGGTTTACAAGGATATAATATAGGTATATAAATTAAAACATTTGTTACTAACATTACTGAACATAAAGAATTATTAAGCATAAATAATTATTTTTTCAAACAATCCTTCAAATGTATTTATTTTGTGTGTTTATGGATATGTGTGTTATAACATGCCTGTGGAGGTCAGGACAGCTTTGAGAAAACAGCTCTTCTGGGCTCAAATTCTGGTCATTAGTTTCGAAATTGAGCTCCTTCACCTACTGAGCCATCTTGCCTGCCCAAATAAAATTATTTTAAAGCAATTATTTGTCATGCATACAATTTTATTGCTCATTAAAGATAAAAACAGATTTTCATATCAGTGAAATAGATTTCATTGTTTGTCTTTATGCAAAGAATTAAATTGTGGCTAAAGTTTGTATTGTAAGATACAGAACACTGTCAACAGTTTCCAGTTGATTGATATTTTGATTTTTTTTAAAGCTGTTGATACTGAGAATGTCACTTTGCAAAGATGTATATGAAAAAATATGTTTAGGGCCACTTCTGAAATTGTTGGAAATTCTTTCTTAATCCTAGCATTTAAGAGGAGGATTTAAGCATTTGAGCCAGGAGGATTTCAAATTGGAGATTGGCCTTGGCCACACAGTAAGACGCTATCTTGAAAAGAAGCAACCCAGCCTTGCTTAGCATCTCAGACACTCACCCGAGAGGTAGAGTTTATTTATTTGTTTGTTTGTTTGTTTTTTGAGACAGGGTTTCTCTGTGTAGCCCTGGCTGTCCTGGAACTCACTCTGTAGACCAGGCTGGCCTCGAACTTACAGAGATCCAACCGCCTCTCTCTGCCTCCCGAATGCTGGGACTAAAGGTGTGCACCACTAATGCTGAACTGTTGTATTATTATTAGTGTGTCTATGTGTGTATATGATATGTATATTTCTCTTCATGTGTGTGAATATGGGTACAAAGCTGCCATGTCTGGTAGCACCCTCACCCCTACCTTGTTTGAATCGGCCTCTTTGTCCACTGCTGTGATGCCCGCAAGTGTCTTAGGAATTCCCATCTCTCCCATCTCTCTGTGGGAGTGCTGGACTAATAGACACACCACCAGCTCCAGCTTCACACGGGTTATGGGGATCCAAACTCAGGTCCTTACACTTTGAGGCAGGCGTTTTTACCCACTGAACTGTTCCTCCAGCCCCAAGCAATGATTCTGGTTCTTTAAGATCGGGTCTCAAGCAGCCCAAACTGGCCTTGAACTCACTAAGAAGACAAGGAGGACCTGGAGTTCCTGATCCTCCTGTCTCTATCTCCCAAGTGCCAGGATTACAGTGATGTGGCAGCAAACTCAGGCTTTTAAAAGACATTGCAGGGTCTTAGAGCCAGAGAAGGAAAAAAGACGCCCCCCCCGGTTTCATCTTGGGCTTATGTACATGTTTGGGGACTTAGCAGAAAACCCCCCCTTTTTAAATTATCAGATTTCTGTAAGTTGTCCTGCATGTTGGACTTGGGGTACTAGGAGCACCATGCCCAATATCTGGGGTTTAGGTCCAGCCCTTGGGAACTTGGTGAGTAGGTTGCTCATAAAACAGCTCTGAAAAGAGAGCTGAGAATCCCTACAGACCAGGTGGATTCGTACCTATAGACTGAGAGCAAACAGGGGAAAGTGTAGATACCTGGCCTGGCTTGGGATGGTCTGGGAGCGGCTGACTACAGGAGAGTGTCCGCAGTAGACACTATTTGCTCTCCAGGTTTCTATTTGTCCAAGAATGATTCACAGGACTTCCATTGGCCAGCCCTGCTTCTTATATCATGGTCAACCCTGAGTGAGGGACAGGAGAATGAAATGTTTGTGATAGTAGAGGGTCCGGTGTTTGAAAGCCAGCTCACAGCTGTGTGACTGTCTCAGTCACTGTTCTATTGCTGTGAAGAGACACCATAACCAAGGCAAGTCTCATCAAAGAAAGCATTTAATGGGGGGAGGGGGTTACAGTTTCAGAGGGTTCGTCCATGATCATCATGGTGGGGAGCAGACAGTCATGGATGCATGGATGGCATTG